>JAOPHQ010004706.1:7500-29615 GCA_030340625.1 Merluccius polli | reverse complement strand
AGATCTAATATGGCTTTTAATATTATAATTGTAAACAAATTATGACATACTGTCATAACTTCTCCAGTGACCAGTGATGTGGACACTCAAAAACGAAATGAATAATAATAAATGACTTACATTATTGCATGGCAAAAGTAATTCAGATTGAAATAACCGTTTTATCTTTTTGTCTCTGTGTCATGACAGGAATGTTACCCGTGAGGACCCTGGATGTTACAACACTAGAATGCTGTCCTTGGGGCTGAGGTAGTAGATTGAATAGTTGTGGGGTTGTACACCCCAATCTGAGATAACTATACAATCTACTGTCTTTCCTAAGGAGACAGCCAGGTCGGCCAATCCGCAGCTGCCATCTCTGAGTCAGCAGTACAGCCGCCCAATCAAATCATCTCGACTATGTTTCCTCTGAATCTACATTAACAAACAGAGCAGTTGCCACAGGAATAGCGTCATGTCTATGGTTCCCATGTGTTCTGTCAGGGTGAGGTAGTAGGTTGTATAGTTTGGTGGGAGGGATCAGCCCTGCTCAGGTGATAACTATACAGTCTATTGCCTTCCTTGAGGAGCACACTAAATAACAAAGGACCATCAACAGAAGAACACCGTTATTTTAACATCAACACGTATATATCATTTGGGAAATGGAAAATGTTAGTTCAGAACAAGATTTAAGAATGAGAAGTTATGCTTGTAAATTAAAATATTTCTTTGTGAAAAGGTTTGTGTTTTCTATTGTATTATATTTTAACAGTGAATATTTTAATCTGTGAATAATTGTTATTTCATTTATTGATGTTAGTAAATTATTCATAAACATTATCTTGTACAGTACACAACCTTTGCTTAATACAGTTTGACAGATTACATATTGAAATGCCTTCTCCCTGGATCAACCCTGCCTCTAACCAATCAACATTTGTGATGTCATCACCGATAGCCCTGCTGTCAGGGATTTTCCTGGGACAGCATCCACAGACTGGAAACCAAATGACAAGTACAGATAGCTGAATCTCATCAAGGAAGAGAATGACTGTAAATAGCTTCAAAATGCCTTCTATGTTTAGCAAAGCCTATCTATGGTTTTTAGTAGGCCTAGTCTTATTGTTGAATAACATATTTAATGTACCAATGGCTGTAGGATTGATAGGCAAAATGTGGGGTATTATTTTGGTATGTGATGAAAATGGAGGAATACAGGCCTAATGTACATCATACTATATGATGTACTATGATGTAATATGATGTATTATATTAATATATCTACTATTCACATTATACTATTGAGTATAATATAATACACACACATATAGGCCTACATGTATGTTTAACATATTCTACTTTATTAATGGTTAATAAACAAGTCCTATTCTGAAGTGTTACCAGATGATATAAAGTTGTGCAGCAACAAATGTTTAGGTTGAAAACACTGAGTTCAGTGGACAGTATTAGACCTAAAAGGTTAAGTTTGTGATGGTTTGTCCTGTCACTCTTGGTTTGTAGGAATAATTAGTGATGACCTACAAACGATTGTTAGTGAAGAGCACCTCCTAGTGGTGTGATGCATGTAGGGCCTCCAAAGACATCTCACTCACCCTCTCGATCCGAGGCGTATTCATGAAACCCAAGCCGATAAAGTCAGTAAATACATACGTCCTAATAGTCCTACATATATAGGACTATTAGGTATATTATCTGCCAGAGGTTTTACTCATAATGCAACTGTATATGATTGCAGATGTTGACATGCTGGCAACGTTGGGCATAGAAGTCATCAGTGGCCTTGAAGTGTTTTTTGAGAAAAGAGACATTTATTTACCCCATAGTATTTACATTCTATATTCAACATATACACATTATCTTTACATAGGACTACACATGCATGGGTCTATGTAAAGAAGATTAAAAGATATATATATATATATATTTTACACTTTTACACATCTTTGTAAACTGACTAAATGGCAATATAGGCCTATATTTACAGTATATTTATGAAACATTAAAAGGCCTACATTTAAGACCACAACACTACATTGCTGGATTCATAAGGTCCCGGGGCGGATGACTCCTGGTTTCAACTGTTTGCTTTCCCCACTCAAAGCTCTCAGTCCATTTGGTGCGGCTCCCTGGCCGGTCTGGTCCCCCACAGCGACAGCTCACCACAGCCAGGAAACGCCTCCAGATGTGGCCGTAGGCCTGCTGGATCTTCGGTATTCGGTAGGCATAGACCACCGGGTTCACCGCCGAGTTGGCGTGGGACAGGAGGATACCTGGCATTGGACAAAAGTATGTTCATGTCATAATGTAAGAACTGAATAGCTTGGGTGTTTGACGTCAGCCGAAAGGTAGGCTACTGGGTTTCTTCAATTAGGCCTAGCTGAAGGTATCCTTGATAGTAATAATAAATAGTCATAGCATACAATTACATTGACACATTTTTTCATGGATGTGTATGAGTAGACCATCTTCCTGTGCTACCTGCCTGTATACAAGGCCTCTTTCGTGACCGTGTGAGGGCCCCTGAAGAGCAGCAGACAGTTCATCAGGTGCAGGGGGATCCAGCAGCCGGCGAAGAGGAAGAGCACCAGGGCCAGGGAGCAGGCCAGCCTCCTCTCCCTGAGCAAGGACACCCGTGCCTGGGGAGAGCTGTCTCGCAGACGCCCCTGGAGTCTCCAGAAGACCCGCACGTAGAGCAGGGTCATGGCCAGCAGGGGGAGCAGGACACACCCCAGGAAGTTGAAGTAGACCATGAACTGCAGGGAAATCATGGAGAGGAAGGTGCAGGGTGGGGCGGCCGGCTCAGAGGAGGCGTTGCTGGCGCCCGGAGGAGCCAGGGGGGGGAAGTTGTTCCAACCGAACAGAGGAGTGAAGCCCAGCACGCATGACAGTAACCAGCAGATGGCGACAGTCAGCCATGTTCGGCTTGGTCTGGTCAGATTTTTGTATCTGAGAGAGGGAGAGATAGAGGGAGAGAGGGAGAGAGAGAGAGACCCGGGTAGTGTGGATACATGTGTGTCGATAGATCCTGCACAACACCCATGTCTCTTACCTGCAAGCCTGGATCTACCATATGGGCCATCTGGGCACGTGCCCAGAGGCCCCTGAGCGCAATGGGAGAAAAAAAAAAAGTATGCATCCTATTTTTTTAATGTCAGGCTCCACAGAAATATAACACAAAGCTTGACCCATTCTCTTGATCTTGATAATTATCCAATCAGAATTGAATACAAATGAAATATCATGATTGATTGTTTTATTGTTTTTTGCACTGTATAGATTGGCACATGATCAAGGTGGGTGGGCAGAGAGCAGGTGGCTTACATGGCACGGATGCAAGATCAGTGTTTCTTAAGCCAAGTCAAGGTTAAAAACAGTGGAATTCATGTTGACCTGACCCGCCATCAATGAGGTTGTATCAGTGAGATGTGTGCGGGAAAAAAATGCCAAGCAGCAGAAAAAGGATGGCGTTAACCAAAAGCCCAGCGTTGGTGTGTGTGTGTATGTGTGTGTTTTTTTGTGTGTGTATGTGTATATGTATGTATGTATGTATGTATGTATGTATGTATGTATGTATGTATGTATGTGTATGTGTAGGCCTATGTGTATGTGTGTGTGTGTGTGTGTGTGTGTGTGTGTGTGTGCGTGTGCCCCCCCCCCCCCCCAGGGGCCCCTGGGGGCCACTTATCCAGCCCTGCCTACCTGAGCGGGGTGTGCAGGCGTAGGTACCGGTCCACGGCGATGGCCAGCAGCGACAGCACCGAGGCCTGGGTCAGCACCAGCACCACGCAGCTGAGCAGCAGGCAGAGCCGCGGCGCCATGCCGGCCCAGCCGTCCAGCAGCACGGCCAGCGGCACGGCGGCCACGCCCACCAGGAAGTCCGCCGCCGCCAGGGAAACCAGGAAGCAGAAGGTCGGCTCGCGCAGGGCGCCCTTGACGCCGACGCACACCGCCAGCACCACCAGGGCGTTGCCAAGGCAACAGACCAGCGCGATCAGCGCCTCAAGAGCCGTGTAGACCAGCCAGGTCCAGGCGGCCATCACGGGGAAAGCGAAGCTGGAGGCGGATGAGGAAACTATGTGAGAAGTGTGATGTTGATGATGTTGATGACGTTTGGAGAGTTACAGTGAAAGCAACAGCGAGTCGTCCCTGGTAACCATGGATGCGTCCGATGTCCGTGCTGTCGGTTGGTCCTGAACTCAGAGAGAGGATGGGTAGATGGCTGCTTTTTATTTTTATAGGACAACGTGCATGCGCTTAGTTGTGCACCAGCAGCCAGATAGACACTGCATAGACAGGCCTACACACCGTCCCTAAAGAGACACCATCTGTGTTGCATTAGTGAATTACAGCCCTACCCCCGACAGTATGGCCCAGGCGCTCTGCAAGGTGTCTGTTGCAAAGCTAGTGCAAATCCTAAAATGTTTTAAATGTCTTCATATCTATAGACAGCAATAACAAGTACTAATAGTGCAGATGATTAATGAGCCTCTTTGGCCATCTAGCGCTCTTGCATTAGGCCTATATTTTATTATTGTAAGCAATTATGGAAACTAATGAAGAGAGGTTGAGGGGTTAGTATTGGCCTACCTCTTTTCAGGTTGATACATTAATACATCCATGAATTCCAACTTTAAAAAAAATGTTTTATGGGCTGTTTTTTTACACACACACACACACACACACACACACACACACACACACACACACACACACACACACACACACACACACACACACACACACACACACACACTTTTTCATATTAAACACAGTAGACCCAGTACAGTGCAGTGAATGTAAAGAAAACACACATTAACAAATGAGTTTGCAGTCTTTTCTTTGACATGTAATTACACAGGACTCTGGCCTTTCAAGTAGTCCCAGATGGAAAGTTTGTACCTAGATCCAGTGAATAGTTATCATTGTATACATATTGCAGTCTTATCCATTTGACCATTCATAGACGGTTTACAACTGTGTGTGTTTGTGTGTGTGAGAGAGAGGGTGTGTATGTGTGTGTGATTGTGTGTGTGCATGCGTGTGTGTGTGTGTGTGTGTGTGTGTGTCTGTGTGTTTTGTTTAGTGTGCAAGTTTACAGCAGTCTGTTGGGGGAATTCAGTAGATGTTACTGATTAACTTGGCTATGGCCGTTGTTGATGCATGCGTACTTTGCATACCGTTATGGGCATGTGGTGTGTATCTATATTTCAACCTGTGTTTGCATTAAGCTCATTTGTGCAGACTATCTGTCTCTACAACTTCAAAACGAGTAGAGCAGCAAAAACACACATCGACTCCATTATATTAAAGACCTTATTGTTAGATTTATTAAATCTTAAAAAAGTTTTCACACAAACGAAATATCTTTCCACAAACAAATGTTTGGAAAAAATAGAGAAGCATATTTATGACACTATCTGGAAAAACATGTTGATAAGAAAACCCTTTGTGTATGTGTAGAAATAGCACGTTTCAAACTTAATTACTGTACTTATAAAGTAGATGTTTTTATGTCACAACCTGTTAGATTTACGTTTAAAGCCAGGCGACTCATGTTTTACCTAAAAATTATTTGTCATGAATAAATTATATTGTTTCTTTTTTTCCACATTCCTATTCTTTATTTGTGCTCCCTTATTCAGGCTGTGTAGTCTAAGCTTTAGGCCTATTCTATTGTAATGTAGAGTCGCTTCTGGCTTTTTATGTTTTAAATACTCAGTATTTATTTGTGTTTTTAAGGTAGGTCAGTGGAAAGTGTGGGTTTAGAACAAATAAGTTACATTCCTACTGCAACCAAGGGAATTCTGTCTCACTCACTAAGTGTGAACTGCTCCTACTCTCATTCCTTATGGTTCCTCTCCCACCCTAACATGTGTTCTTCTTGAGACCCGTTCCCGCCGCCTCCCTCCCGCCTCCTACGCCGCCTGCGAGTTCCCCTGCAGGTCCTTCAGCGTCTCCCTGTCGAACTGGTACGTCAGCTTCCTCTTCACCTTATAGATCTCCCCGGTGCGCGAGTAGTTCCTCAGCGCACGCGCCATTTTCTGGTAGGTCATTGTCTTGCGGTTCCCCTTGCGCCGGCCCCAGAGCTGCGCCAGGCGCTCCTTGTTCTGCGAGGAGAACTGGAAGGTGCCTGCGGAGGACTGCACCCACCAGATGCAGCTCTGCATGGACGGCGTCTCGAGCATCTCAAACAGGAACTGGAACAGTCTCTCCTTCCTCTTCCCTGCAAGTATAAAGAGGTGGCTGTTTGTGTGGTTGTGTGTGTGGTTGTATGTGTGGGTGTGTGTGTGGGTGTGTGTGTGACATTCATGTACTGTGTTTGTTGTGTGTGTGTGTGTGTGTGTGTACCTGAGAGGGGAGCGAGGGGCAAGGGGTCACATGTATTCTTTCCCTTCTTCACATTGGTCGGAGAGACAGAGTAGGGGGAGTCCTGGTAGTGAGAACCGCTGGACTGGGATTCAGAATCACTGTTCACATCATAGGAGTAGCCACAGTGGTCCTGAAACACACACACATGCACACACATGCACACACACACACACACACACACACACACACACACATACTGTCTGGTCAGATCAATTTTAATAATATATATAATATACATAAATATACAACATTTCGGTTCAATCAAACCTGGGTTTGAAACATTTGGCCTCAATAAGCGTGGTGTAATTTAGGGTAATTTATCGTGTATGTTAATTGTGGAAACCAGTATGGAAATTATGAATTGTGCTGTCTCCGATGCGTATGAACTCACCCAGTGGTTTCCATGGGGACTGCGCCAGGTAGTATGTGCAACTTTCTCCTCATACTTGTCAGTGGGAGTATGAGGCCCATAGTACCACTCGTAGGCATGCTGACCCAACCAGCTATTCTCTAGGAGGAGAGACACACAAATAGATTAGTTCTGACCAATCATAGTCCGAAACCACACACACACACACACACACACACACACACACACACACACACACACATACACACACACACTATCATTCTCCTCCTCTTCATCATCTGCTGACCTATGATGTGAGGGTCCTGCTGGGAGTGTGTGTGGGCAGGCTGCGTGGTGGCGCCGTCCAGCGTGTCGGCCGCGTACGCCGGCTGGACCTCTTGCGAGTGCTCCTGCAGGTACTCCTCGATGACCTCCAGGTCCACCTCCGCCGAGGAGCAGGCGGGACCTCCCTCTGCCCAGGGGGCCCGAGCCGTGCCACCTATCCCCGTCTCAGTCACATAGGCCATCTGTGAGAGAGAGAGAGACATAGAGAGAGACATAGAGAGAGACATAGAGAGAGTGAGAAAGTGGGAGAGCGAGGTAAAGAGACTATCAGATGACCATTGGAGGACAGTCAGTCTTCATCTCTTCGTCACTCTTCACTGTTGTCAGGCCTCATGACAGAACACTGTGTATCTGTTGATAATAATCTATATATCGCGGACACCTCATATTATCTACATTGCAATATATTGTTCAGAACCAGTGAGCTGTATCAATTTGTCTTTTGTAATTTGGCTTTCATTTCAGTAGCTTTGAACTTTACTCTGCTGTGGCTATTGTGTTGTACAGCAGTGAGTAACCGCATCACACTCCATACCATTTTCTGGGATGTACATTGGCCGTGTAGTCAACAACAACAACAACACTGTTCCTCTGAAGTGTGTCTGCGCTTTGACTGTCAAATTTATGCAAGTGTGAGTCACTTTTACTATCAGGATAACAGTGAGCTACAGTGTAGTGGATTTTAGAAACATAAAAAACAAAAACAACAGTGTGTACTTGTTATACCATATTTGTACTAACTTTTGTCAATCATACCATGTTATACATATATGTGTGTGTAGCTATACTGTTGGATTCATGTTAATAAGTAATATGTAATAAGACAACATGGCTTTCCGTCAAACAAATACACATACTAGCCACAGATCAAACATTACAAAACAAAATAATGAATAATACATTAATAAATACATGAATAAATCAATCAATGTACATGTATACATTAAATGTATACATTAATGACTAAATAGAGAGAGACAGAGAAATATAGAAATAAACAAATCAATAATAAAGGAAAGAAAGAGAAAGAAATGTGAACTTACCATCTCTAGTCTTGCCAACATACTTGGCGACTGATCTGTAAACCAAAAACACATTCATCACATACTACGGAAGCAGAGATTGAAAGACATGAAAGTAGATATGTCATAATCATGAAATTCAAGTTTTTGGTGTTGCAATTTTCTTACGGTAAGCAGCCACAGTAAAACTATTTTCTTTCTGTTATATCATTCTATTATATGATGAACATATTGTAACATTATATGAATCTGAATCACCAATCATTTGTCAATTAAATTGAGACAGTAAATACATAAATGAGTGTGTCATTACTGTGAGCTGTATACCTTGCTTGAGTTTGGAGTCACCGGTCTGCACTGTGAACGAGTATCCTAAAGCACAGACTGGTCTCTTGTAGAGCTGAGTACGGGGTGGATTCTCGTTCATCATGTAGGGTGTGATGCATGATGTATTTACTGGGTTGGTGCTTCACTTATATTGCTTCCCTCCTTCCACCAACGGCTCCTCCCTGCACAGCATGCACAGGTGAGGGTTGGCCACGCCCCCTACAGAGGTGTATGTTGCATGGCTGGGGGGAAACATGCCACCTGCACACACCTCTGTTGTGCCGTAGGAATAAACAACAGGTTTGCTTTTTTCATGCCTTAGGGCTGGGCATATATGAGAAATATGTGTTAAATCTGCAAAAAAGGTACAATAGTCTGAAACAAAGGCACAATAAATTCTCTTTTTTAACTTTTTTAAAAATGAAACAGCAATATACACTGGGGTGTTTTTGTTACTTTACATTGAATCCCATTCTGTGAATTTCACAGATGGGAAATCTTTAAATTATATTTTAATACATTATACTTGCAGCAATTGGATGTTTGATGTGCGTATGTTGGCCTATTTTATGAAGAATGCATTGGTAATAATTAGTAATGTACTTTGGCAACTTATCTTTAGTGTGAAATTCATCATCACAAATATTGCCACCATGAAAGCCATTATGCAATTATGAAATATTGCCAGTAGCCTCAAAGTGTCACATAAGCCATCGTAAAACAAATACAGGGAATGGATTAAACACACACACACACACACACACACACACACACACACACACACACACACACATATATATATATATATATATATATATATATATATATATATATATATATATATATATATATATATAGTTTGGGGTAGGGCTGGGCAATAGATCGATATTATATCGATATTGTGACATGAGACTAGATATCGTCTTAGATTGTGGATATTGTAATATCGTGATATGGCATAAGTGTGTCTTTTCCTGGTTTTAAAGGCTACATTACAGTAAAATTACGAAAAAAATACTTTTCATTTGTCAAGTATTTTATTCACACAGGAGTATACAAAAAGTATACAGCCAGTTAAACTCATGTCTGGTTTGACTTATATATTAAAAGAACAAACATAGCATGTTATTTGCCATGTATGCTAATTGTAATTAATTGAGGTAGTATCAATTGATTAAAAGATTGATCGTTTGATTTGACGTGTTTTTGCATTGGGGTAGACAGCTGAAAAAACAACTGTCGCAGGGACCTTTGTAATTAAAGTGCCTTCAATTATTTTTAAAAAAAGCCAATATACTTCATCCACCCATCCATCCATTCATCCATCCATCTATCCAACCGTCTATTCATCAATTTAACCATAGACAGATGGAATACTATGCTCATAAGGTGACACTGGATGTCCACAATGGTCCCATCTTTTATTTAAATAAATACATAAATATTTTCTTATATTTAGTTATTGATTGATTCATTTCGTTATTTATTATTTTCATTATTTAGGTCCTGCTTGTGTGTCGGTGTGTGTTTTAATGTGTTGCTGTGAACTACCCCCGACCATCATGACTGCTACTGGGCGTCTGGCCACCCCATCTGACGGCCACCAGCTTACTCACTAGCCGACCCCCTACACAACCATGGACATTACTCATTTTCTATTTTCTTACAACTTAATACTTTTACCTCAACGGTTTTGCTTGTTACATGTCTGTCCTTTGTGGCACCCATTGCACTCCCAACCATCCCTGGCAGCGAATCTGTGTTCCTTCCTAAGGTTTCTTCCTTGATAATTAAGGGAGTTTTTCCTTGCTCTATGGAGGGCTGGGAGGGGATGCCATAATATGTGGCCTGTAAAGTCCTTTGAGACTGTAACTGTGATTAAGGGCTATACAAATAAAATTCACTTGATGTGTGTGTGTCTGTGTATGTGCATGAACATCTGGATACATTTAATAACTCACCAATAACACCATGGCAGCTGAGCTAATAGTGCCAGTGATTTCGGATAGAACTAGGGAAAATCTGACCATCTGGGATAGGCTGCCTATGCAAACCTCCCGCTCTCTCGCCCTCTCGCTGGACCTGTTTCTCACACATAATTGTGTGTCTGATTGCTCTTTTCTGCTTGTTTGAACTAATGACAGCCCAAGTGCCCAAAATCACATTGATGAGCACCGGATCAAACGTAGACCATATAGACCAGTACACGACATATTTTACTGCTGCTCACTTGCATATAATCCCAATGCAAGCATGGTATATTTTTGCCAAGGTACTTTGGCAGAAAAGTACCTTTGGCAAAAAACTGCTTTTTGTTTTCTTTTGTTGATGACAGTGTTAAGGAGAAAGTAGAGCAACCAGTTAATCAAGGGGGAGAAATAACTTCCGGGAACGTTTTGTAGAATTTCCAGTTGCCTAGATTTCATAACTTAACCCTGCAAATGATCAGACAACAACATTTATATTTCTTTCTTTATATGTATGCAAGTAAACAACAGTAAATAAACTGTACACCAAACACACACACACAAAACACACACACACACACACACACACACACACACACACACACACACACACACACACACACACACACACACACAAACAACAATAAACAACAACAACAACAACATTATCACAGTCAGATGTACAGCATTGGGGACCTTTTGACTGAACAATGTAGTATAGGCCTACAAATTAAAAAAAAAAAGTAGGAATCCGACATGGATAAATATCTTGTGTTTCTTCTTGTTAACTGTCTATCTCTGCATTGTTGCTTAATGATGTCAGAAACAACATCAGCTGGTGGTGTAGTAAAAACGTTTTATCACAGCTCTGCAAAAATAGACCACAGAGACGTGTATTTGGGGAAATCCCCACCAGGAGCGAATGACTGGAAGGTGATAGAGTGGCAGTTGCTAGCTGCACCTGCAGCCAAGCAAGCCAAATGATAAGGACCTAGAGATATGGGGACGCTCTTTAGACACAGACCAACAAGATGAGAAGAGATGAGTTCATTACAACCAGGTCAGTGGGTGTTGCCATGCAACATACTCCTCATATTTTGAAAAGTCTGAGAGCTAAAATTAACTATAGCTCAGTGTATAAATACATCCTGGTGCTTTTTATAGATAACAGTGTGCATTAGAAGATTAGAAGAAGACACAAAGTAAATAAAAGGTGTAATTATTACAAAAATTATGCCTGTTTTGTAGATATACACACAATCATACACACACATGCACACACACACACACACACACACACACACACACAAACATTCTCACACATTATTTACATCACCTGAGTAATTGGGCATCTTAGAAATGCCTGCATTACGCTTATCAGCATTTTTTTTCACAACACATTGTTGTGAGCGGTGTGTGTGTCCAGGTGTGCGCTTACAGTTAGAGGAGAGCCCTTAATTGATTACTGAGCACTCTCTATAGGCAAATCACCTGTGTGCATGCAAGGTCCTTGGAATTCCCCGAACAGACAAAAGCTACGTGTGTGTGAGTGTAATACAGTGTGTATTTGTGTGTGTCTGTGTGTGAGATAGCGTGTTTGTGTGTGTGTGTATGTGTGAGAGAAAATGCGTGTGTGTGTGTGTGTGATAGTGCGTGTGTGTGTCTGTTTGTCTGTCTGTCTGTGTTGTGTTTCATGATTCAATGTTAATGTGCTGTGTTGATGCTGTTGTCTGTGTTTTGCTTCTTTTATAGGATCACCCCACATGACCATTTGTGTGAAATATTACTGTACAGGTAAATGTCTACCATTTAATAATACCTTGTATATCATAGTTCATCAAGCCAATAGTAGGCTTCTATTTTGGACCCTAAATGGCACAAAATATGCTGTGTACGATCATCATGGGGGACAGAGGAGCAGAGGTGTTGCAGGTCACTGCTGTAATTCTGCTACACCTGCTGCAGGTGGACAGGGTTGGGTTGGGTTGCTTTTATTGCAATAGCATGAATGCCGTTGTTTACGCATACACACACACACACGCACGCTTGCACACACGCTCACACGCTCACACACGCACACACACACACACACACACACACACACACACACACACACACACACACACACACACACACACACACACACACACACACACACAAACACACACACACACACCTTCAGGATGATCATTTGTGGTACAATGGCCAATGGTCTATCATACCTGGTTATTGCTCGGACACCATCTTAAAGAGTTAATATGGGAATGCTGGAGATAAGTCATGGGATTGGGAACTGGCGAGACATCGCATTCCCACGGAAGGCTGCTTCGGGGGCTCCAATCCCTGGACTCAATAAACACTCATAAAATACAAACACACAGACTTTTCGCACACAATGAAATGCACACGAGACCACACAAACGCAGCCATGGTTGCACCACAAGCAAACAGACAGTGACACACGCACACACACACACACACATTCATGCAAGCACGCATGCACACACACACACACATACACAAATGTACGCACGCACACAAACGCATGCACACACACACACACACACACACACACACAGATAAACACACATGCGTAATGGCCTTATCTGAAAAACATAAAACATAAAATGAATGAGTGTGAATACTGTAAATCTTCTGTTTCTACAACACGATAAGAAACACGGCCAAACACAGCGATAGGGATGGAGGTGGATGAGAGAGGGATACAGAGAGAGAGAGAGAGAGAGAGAGAGAGAGAGAGAGAGTAAGTTGGTATACTTTTATTGGATTCATGAAGGGCACTTGTTATTCTCTCTATATTAATAATATTTTGGTATGTGAACACCTATTGACTTCCTCAAATTGTAATTATTACGGTTCTCTAGTGGTACAGCCACACCTCAGGCTGAAGAATACAATAGCTACTGTTCTCCACTCCCACATCTAATCTCACCAAGTGATCCACCCCAGATGTTAACTGCCCTTAACCCCCCCCGGCCCCCCACGTGGTTTGTGGTTATTTATTTATTATTTATTAGCTATTTTTAGTTTTTAGTTTTAGTAACTACTATTTGTTATTAGCTAATGTTAACAGAGGGCCAAATGTTCTGTGTAGTGAAAATCACCTCACTATTAGAGTCTCTTAGATAGACAACTTTTTGGTATATAGCTTCTGCACTTACACTGCTTCTGCCAACTAAAAACTAAATGTTTTTATTTTTTTAAATGGGATATTTAATAGGATCTAATAAACCATATCATATCTGATGAGAGATGGGCACATATCTTTTTTTAAGGCTATTTTACTTTTTAACTATATCTTTTCATAGACATCATTTCATAAACAAAAAAAAAATTCCCAGCACCTTAATAAATAATCTGAATTTGTTGATTAACAGGCTTTCAAAAAGAGAAGCACTCTCAAAATGTTTGACATATTTCCATGTACATGGCATACTTCTAAAGGAAACACCAGAGAACATGCCATCAGCCCACAACCATGCAGCCCTTTGAAAAGGTTGAGAGGCCAGGACTTCCTCTATTTTATGTGTAGAAGAATTGATCCCTTTAGGGGAACAACCTCTGGCTGTTCTCTTAAAGGCATCACTTCTTGTTCTTCTTCTTCTTCTACAACTTCCTCAGTGAGCAGAGCGCACACTGGCTAAAGGCAGATTGCACCATGAATGCAAGGGCTGCTGGCCCATCGGTTTCAATGCTTTGTGGTTGCTGTACATTTTCTATGGGTTTTTAGTTACGTATGCACAGATAATGCTGTGATTTGTGTTATAAGTTTACAGAAGAGGTTTGATTGAGTTCATATAGTTCCATGACTATATGTCATGGGACTATATGATATGCACAGATTTGCACATGCAAAGCCATTGACCTTAACTGTCCCTTTCCGCTTACAAAGGCTGTTATAATTCAGGGAGCATACATACATTATATTTACTAAAAAAACGCAACCATGGAATGTGATTTGGTCAAACTTATTTTTCCTCCAAGACAAAATAGATAATTCATGTCACAAGTTTAACCTGAGACACTGAAAAGTTCAATTATGCATGTATTACTGCATTATCATATTTATTTTTACATATGACGAGAGGAAGATATATATATTTTTAATATATATAAGTATTGATTTTCCACTCCCTGAGCTACTACCTTACCGTGGTGGAGGGGTTTGCGTGTCCCAATGACCCCCAGGAGCTCAGTTGTCAGGTGCTTTTATCCACTGGTAGGGTCACCCATGGCAAACAGGTCCGGGGGGAGGGGCCAGACAAAGGGTAGCTCAAAAGACCCCTTATGATGAGAAAAATAAATGGTTTTCCGTGTCCCTCGCCCGGACGTGGGTCACCGGGGCCCCGCCCTGGAGCCAGGCCGGGGGGTGGGGCTCGGTGGCGAGCGCCTGGTGGCCGGGCCTGTACCCATGGGGCCTGGCCAGGCACAGCCCGAAGAGACGACATGGGACCCCCTTCCCGCAGACTCACCACCAGCAGGAGGGGCCAAAGGGGTCAGGTGCAATGTGAGCTGGGCAGCGGCCGAAGGCGGGGACCTTGGCGGTCCGATCCTCGGCTGCAGAAGCTAGCTCTAGGGACGTGGAAAGTCACCTCTCTGGTGGGGAAGGAGCCTGAGCTGGTGTGCGAGGTTGAGAAGTTCCGGCTAGATATAGTCAGCCTCACCTCGACGCATAGCAAGGGCTCTGGAACCAGTCTTCTCGAGAGGGGTTGGACTCGCAATACTTATTGCCCCCCGGGCTGGGTGCCTGTATGTTGGAGTTCACCCCGGTAGGCGAGAGGGTAGCCTCCCTCCGCCTTCCGGTGGGGGGATGGATCCTGACTGTTGTTTGTGCCTATGGTCCAAACAGCAGCTCAGAGTATCCACCCATTTTGGACTCCTTGGAGGGGGTGCTGAAAAGTGCTCCCTCTGGGGATTCCCTCGTTCTACTGGGGGATTTCAACGCTAACATTGGCAGCGACAGTGAGACCTGGAGGGGTGTGATTGGGAGGAACGGTCCCCCCGATCTGAACCCGATGTTCAAGCATAAGGGTGTCCATACGTGCACTTGGCACCAGGACACCCTAGGCCGCAGTTCGATGATTGACTTTGTAGTCGTGTCGTCGGACTTGCGGCCGCATGTCTTGGACACTCGGGCAAAGAGAGGGGCGGAGCTGTCAACTGATCACCACCTGGTGGTGAGTTGGCTACGATGGTGGGGGAGGATGCCGGTCAGACCTGGCAGACCCAAACGTATTGTGAGGGTCTGCTGGGAATGTCTGGCAGAGTCTCCTGTCAGAGAGAGCTTCAACTCCCACCTCCGAGAGAGCTTTGTACCTGGGGAGGCGGGGGACATTGAGTCAGAGTGGGCCATGTTCCGTGCCTCCTGTTAAGGCCCTGGATGTTGTGGGGCTGTCATGGTTGACATGACTCTGCAGCATCGCGTGGACATCAGTGCCTCTGACATCAGTGCCTCTGGATTGGCAGACTGGGGTGGTGGTCCCTCTTTTTAAGAAGGGGGACCGGAGGGTGTGTTCCAACTATAGGGGGATCACACTCCTCAGCCTTCCTGGTAAGGTCTATTCGGGGGTGCTGGAAAGGAGGGTCCGTCGGATAGTCGAACCTCGGAATCAGGAGGAGCAATGTGGTTTTCGTCCAGGTCGTGGAACAGTGGACCAGCTCTACACCCTCTGCGGGATCCTTGAGGGTGCATGGGAGTTTGCCCAACCAGTCCACATGTGTTTTGTGGACTTGGAGAAGGCATTCGACCGTGTCCCTCGGGGAGTCCTGTGGGGGGTTCTCCGGGAGTACGGGGTATTGGACCCCCTGATACGGGCTGTCCGTTCTCTGTATGACCGGTGTCAGAGCTTGGTCCGCATTGCCGGTAATAAGTCGGACTTGTGTTGAGGGGGTCCGGTTTGGTGACCTCAGGATTGGGTCACTGCTTTTTGCGGATGATGTGGTCCTGTTGGCTTCATCAGACCGTGACCTCCAACTCTCGCTGGACAGGTTCGCAGCCGAGTGTAAAGCGGCCGGGATGAGAATCAGCACCTCCAAATCCGAGTCCATGGTCCTCAACCGGAATTATCCCTTACTTAACCTACACCCTCCAGCCAATCAGAATCGAGTATTCACCCAGACCATGGTATAATATGTATTTCAGCACCGTGTCAGTGGACAGTTACAAGGCTACGATCGATCGTTAGATCTGTGCACGCGCATTCATGTTAAGAGGAGTTTCGGGAAACGCACGGAAAAAAATAACGATCGTTCGAAAGATGATTCGTAAGAAGGATTGTACAAGTGTGGATCCATCGTTATCGGGAATCTGGGCCCAGCTACCTGCCAAGGTGTATAAACAACAGCCTAACTAAAGCGCAATTAAATTAAATCAAAATGTTCCCAAAGGATATCACATTCAAATGGCTGTTTCAAAGTGTATCCCGCTAGCTCTACAACAGTAACAAGCAGGTAAAAAACTGCATGGCCAGTGGAGCTCCAGTGTGAATGTAACACACATAGACTGAATAAAATACAGGTGACTTTAGATATCTGTACATTGGTGGAAACTATCGCGGACCAACCAAACAACCTCACTGCTAGATGCCACTTAATCCTACACACTGCACCTTTAACTGATTAATGGAGATTTTTACACAAGTAATTGTCTGAGGAATTTTCTTTGTCATGTTTAAAAAAAAAAATACATTTCATAAGATTTAGCTACACCTTAGGCCTATTGAAGGGTAAGTATACCCCAAAGTGTTGGCGAACATTTCTGTGCTATTTTTTACAAAAATGTATAAAGTTGTTCTCTGTAAAATATGAGGGGTCTGCCACTTTTGGCTAAAAACGCTTTTCCATAATGGTAGTTTCCCATTGGCTGCACACCCTGTCTCGGGCAAATGTGACGTGGCTTTTTACAATGTTTGACAACACCCCCTCGCACCTGCTCCTGAAACCCGATGTGTTGATGTTTTTTCTAAAGCCTTTACACATTATTTTATCCTCATATTTTATTTTTGGACTCATCATGTCACTGTCTGGGCTTATGCTTGTGATTAACCAACTTAGTTACCTTTCTGTGCCCACCACACCTTTAGGATGTTAAATGATGTAATGATAACTTCCCAGCCGTCACTCCCCATGGGTTGAGAAGTTGTGGTTGGGGCAACTTCCTATATTTGTGGAATTGGAAAATGTCATTGTGAGGCCTATACAATAATAATAATAATAATAATAATAATAATAATAATAATAATAATAATAACCTTTATTTTACCAGGTTAGTCTCATTGAGATATAAAATCTCTTTTTCAAGAGAGACCTGGCCAGGATAGCAGCAGCACATACAGTATAAAACTATTAAAACAAAACAAAATATAAGACATAGACAAACTCAAGTGCACTTTCAGGGCATTGGACTACTACTTATAACATTTGCACGTATGGGTAGCCTCATGTTCTATAGTTTTAACCAGACCTATACATTAATTTAATGGAATTAAACACTTTAGCTTGAGGTTGCCCTGTAGATTGTTCCAAGTAGATGGAGCAGCAAACATGAAAGCCCTTTTAAACAACTCTGTCCTGGCTTGCGGGACATTCAATAAAACAATATCCTGAGACCTCAGGCCATATGAACTCTGTTTAAATGACAACAAGTCAGATATGTAAACTGGTAACCTGCCCATGACAGCTTCGTAGATAAAGATATAAAGGTGACTCAGCCGGCGTATTGATAGAGATGGCAAGTTCACATTTGAGTATAATGTACAGTGATGAGTGAGGGGCTTGCAGTTTAAGATGAATCTTAAGGCACCATGATATACAGAATCCAGCATTTGAAGACTCTGAGATGTGTACAAACGATCACCATAGTCCATTTTGGGGAGAAATGTGGCATCAACTAGTTTTCTTCTAGAAGAAAGAGAAAAACAAGACTTGTTCCTAAAATAAAAACCTAGCTTCAGTTTAAGTTTCTTTACCAGGTTATGTATGTGAGGCTTAAAAGAGAGTTGGTCATCCATTAAAAAAGCAAGATATTTGTAGGAAGAAACTTGTTTAATAGTTACCCCCTGAACTGTTCCAATATTCAGGTTTGATTCCCTCTTCCTAGAGTTTGAGAAGACCATACATTTGGTCTTTTCCGCATTAAGTACAAGCTTCAGTTGGTGAAGCTGAGCTTGCACTTTGTTAAAAGCAGTTTGCAAGTATTCAAAGGCCTTACCTAGCGTGGATGCGCAGCAATAAATAACTGTATCATCTGCATAAAAATGAAATGATGCATCCTGTACATTCACTCCCACACTATTGCTATAGATAGTAAATAAGAGTGGGCCCAGAACAGAGCCCTGGGGGACCCCCTTGCAGATCGACGCAAATTTGGATTCTAAGCCTTCAAGTTTAGTAGCCTGAGTCCTATCTGAGAGGTAATTGATAAACCAGCCAATAGTATGATGAGAAAAACCTATATGGACCAGTCGCTGAAATAGTTTGGCATGGTCAACAGTGTCAAATGCTTTGGACAGATCAAGAAATAAAGATACACAGTGTTTCTTGTCATTCAAAGCTTTTTTCATTAATGACTTTAATAGCAGCAGTGGTGGTACTATGCCTTTTTCTGAAACCAGACTGATGCTTAGTAAGAATTAACTGTCTGAGTGTTCAAGTAATCTTTCACTTGCTCGCTAACCAAAGTTTCCAACACTTTAGTTAAAGCTGAAAGTTTGGAAATGGGCCTATAATTATTTGGTAAGGATGGGTCACCCCCTTTTAAAAGTGGTAAAACATAAGCAGTCTTCCATGCAATTGGAATTTTATTTGTGACCAATGAAAGATTAAAGAGATGAGTCAGAGGTTCAGCTATGATATCTGCAGCTATTTTTAAAAAGAAAGGCTCTAGATGATCTGGACCAGCCGGTTTACGAGGATTCAGTTCTTTTAAAGCTTTATGTATCCCCAACAGTGAAGGGGCTAAAACTGAAAGCATAATCAACAACAGTTTGTGCATCAGTGACAGGCTGAGTACCCATGGAAGCAACATTATTAAACAAGAAACCAGATGTAATGCAATGCTCATTGAAGCAATTCAACATTTTTAGTTTGTTGGAAATTTCCACACCATTTGAGACTAAACATGGTGGAAGACCAGTAGGACTATTATTCATAGATAATGATTTAATAGTTTTCCAGAATTTCCTTGGATCATTCAGATTTTCAGTGGTTTCAGAAAGATAAAACTCAGCTTTAGCTTTTCTGAGGAGTGCAGTAAATCTGTTCCGTAGCTGTCTAAAATGTAGCCAATCAGCATCAGAGTCTGTCCTTCTTGCCTTTGACCAGACCACATTTCTCTTGTGAAATAGTTTTGACAATTCAGAAGTAAACCAGGGATTATCCTGTCCCTTAATTCTAAATTTACGAATAGGTGCATGTTTGTTTAGTTTTTCAAGAAAACTATTGAGAAAAAAAATCCATGCAATTTCAACCTCATCAGGGCAATTATATTCCAGTCAAAATCTAATAAATCATGCAAAAATCCCTGCTCAACAAACAATTTCATGTTTCGTCTTTCAACAAAACGAGGTTTGGATTTAGGAACCTTAGAGTCTCTAACTGCTGCAATCAGGCAGTGGTCACTCACATTGTTTGCAAAAACACCTAATGAGGAGTACTTAAAAGGCGCATTAGTCAGAATAAGATCAATGAGTGTTGATTTCTCTGGACATTTTGGATTTGGCCTTGTACAGGTGTTAATTATCTGTGTTAAATTCACATTGCTGTTTAAAAGCGTCTGACATAGGCCTCAGCCAATCCCAGTTCAGATCCCCAATCACAACAGTTTCATATTTGTCCATAACTTGGGATAGTAAATTTGACAGCAAAATTCTTCATAATATTATTCATATTATTTGACCTACCAATTTATTTTGAGGAGCATTGCGGGGTCAGGACACCCAGTTTTAGAACTACACACTGACTCAGATAAATATGTTCAGATATACATATCTGAACTTTCCACTTTTAAAACAAAACACAGGAGAGATTGGTTGGTGGCGGTTGTCGCCATCCTGTGTGCAACATATTACGTAGCATCTTTTTGGACCTGCTATTCCTATATGTGACCAGAAGATGGAGGTAGCTAACCAACTAAATACATAAATGAAAGGACTAGCTGAGATTTGTGTAATTAGTTATATTCAGCTCTAGACCTTCTGCCTATTATTTCTTGGAGGCATGTTTTGGTGCATTTGAGCATTTCCTCCTACTCCAAGGCTCCTTCTAAACCTATCTGTGTTGTTCTGCTTGATCGGTAGTCAATGGAGACTTCATTCTGTCCCTGTTAACATTCCCCACCAGTCTCCGCCTAAACTAACATGCTGCTCGATACAATCATGCAGAACCTGGTCTGATTGCAAAGACAACATAAACAGTGAGCACGCGGGCCCATGCACATGAACACACACAGCGCACACACACACACACACAATGCACACAATGTGAAACACAGATATGGACACATGCACATATTCAGAGAAGAATGCTACGGCAATTTCACACTTTTCCGATCCACTGAAGAAATAAGAATTGCATCTGTGAGTAAATCAACTTTTTCACAGCCATACTGTTTATGGTTGTTTTCCATCACACACACACACACTCGTGCACATGAACACAAATTCTGTGTTACGTGCCTGTGGCGTTCCTCGAAATAGCATAAAATGGAATGAAGCGTCTCCTGCTGTGCAGGAGGTACAGGCAGGGACCTGTCCGCGCATTAGTCTTGCTAATTTCACCACATGGACACCTTATAGATCATCACTCTGCTTCTGCAGAGAAAACAAGTGCATATAGGAATCAGAAGCCCGAGGCAGCACCGTCTCTGTACTGATCAGACACTGTGTGTCTGATCAGACACACAGTGTCTGATCAGACAGACTTGGACGGACGAGGGGAACAGGTAAACACAGGAAGGAAATTAAAGAATTAACTGTTTTACTTTTCTGAAATGATAGTCGAGTTTCACATCAATTAGACATTGGAAACAACGCAGTTCTATATCTTTACATACAGTATTTTTATTTTCACTATATATATATATATATATATATATATATATATATATATATATATATATATATATATATATTATATTAGCTGATATATACAGCTGATTCACAATGCAGAAAACACACGTCTTAACTTCAAATCTGTTTTTAAAAGAATGCTCACTTTCTATCATAAGACAAGCATAGGATGAATATTTATGGCATCACACTACCATTATTAAATGCTAAGTGATATCATGACAAGAATTACAGGTTGACATGATGCAATCGTGATTTCTGATCACCTTTATCAGAAATCACCCAAAGGATCCCTAATCTTCATTTCCCAGAGCAAACCCCTCTTTCAGACCCAGTAAAAGTGACATCTCAGAAGGAGATGTTATACTGTAGTTTACCCAATGTATTCAGTGTGACTTCGAGCTGTGAGTTGTCTGGTCTGTGCTATTGACTTGTAAGGAATGTGATCCACGGTGTTGTTCCTCTATGGACAAATAACGATGCCTTCAGCCTTTGCCTCATCAATCCCAAAAAATAAAATGTCACTATGTGAAATGTAATCGTTTTGGTGGTTACTGATGTCAAATGAACAGAATTTCTCTGATTGTTGAAACATGGCATGTGCTCAACCTCATTCTCAAGTGGTCCATATATGCTATGAGGTAAA
>JAOPHQ010004706.1:0-2500 GCA_030340625.1 Merluccius polli | reverse complement strand
TCCAGAGAGAGACAGAGAGCGAGTGGGACAGACAGGCATGTGCAGTAGAAGCCAGAGCCAGAGAGAGATGCAGAAGAGGAAGCTTTGACACAGAGCATCCAGCGGATTGGACAATTTTCACACACAAAAAAAGTTGTTTGCAGAAGAGCTGAGTAGGGCAAAAATAAGAGGTCAGTAGGACATTTAAGAAAAAAACGCACAAGACAAGACAGATCAAGCCGAGACCAAGACAAGTGTGTGTGCGCGTGTGTGAGCACACAGGGATAGCAGGCAGGCAAAAAACGCAGGCAGGTGGACGGCTCAAACATGTTCCCCGTGTTGCTGCTCCTCTGTGTGGCTGGAGGTACGAGAGCTTACAGACCTGACCAGGACAGACGGCAGCAGGCGCAGGGGCCGGCGGGGCCCACCTTGTGCCCGGCCCCTTGCCAGTGTGAGGAGGACGGCATCTTCGTCATGGTGGACTGCTCTGAGCTGGGACTATCGTCTGTGCCGGAGAACCTCAGCCCGCTCACCACCTACCTGTAAGTACCACCCGGGACAAAAAAGGACTTTATTCGTACCCACTTATAGGGGGGCACATGCTAACTACATCCAAGTGACTTCTTCTTTCTTTTCCCTTTTTTTTCTCATTTAGCCTCTCACCTTTACCTTTCACCTCACCTGACCCTTCCTCTGACCTTGTGCTACAATTATACACTCTGCTCTCTCTCTCTCTCTTGCTCTCTCCTTGATCCCCCCCATGATTACCACTGTATTCACCTCTGTCTCTCCTCTCCTCTCTAAGTGGTGTTGCCTTTCTGCGTCCTCTACCTTTCAGCGCAAATCTGAAAAACAACGTAGAACTTACCTGTAATCTAAGTTTGAAACGTTTGAAAATGTATTATAGCATGTAAGGTTCTACGTTTTAATGGGTTCAAGACATACAACCAAACCCAACTTGAGGTGCTTATTCTGGCTGGTTGGTTTATTGCACAAGTTTATGATTGAGTTTTTAATTATCATTGTGTGAGAGCAGGACACGGGGGCATGTCCTTCGTTTAGATAAAAATGGACAGGGCCAAATGAGAATGTGTGGGTTGACCATTATGGTTATATTACTGGAAGACTTTTTTAGTGTCAGGTTTCTAAGTGCCAACTGGCAAGCCGGCATCTGTGTTTGTGTGTGTGGGTGTGTGTGTGTGAGGGTGTGTATGTGTGTGTGTATGTGGTGAGGTTTTGTGAGTGTTAGGGGGGGTGCATTCATGTTTGTGTATGTGTGTTGTGTGTGTATGTGCACTCATTTGCGTGCGTGTGTGTGCAGCGATGGAGGTTTTGCGTGTTTAAGTGTGTGTGCGTGTTTGTGTGCGAGGGCGTGTGTGTGTGTGTGTGTGTGTGTGCATGTGTTTATGTGTGTGTTTTTACGTGTCTGTTTGTACAAATGTGTTAGCATTACAGGCCCTGCACCCGATGTGTTTTATTGTTGTTTTTACTGTTTTTATAGGCTTCGTGAGTCTGTATCGGGGGGGTACACTGCACAGACAACTCTAAGGGAATCTTACACAACAGTGCAAGCCAGGGTTAGCTACAGGAGGAAATCATTTGTTTAATTGATCCGTCTAATCAACCATTATTTCATAACTTCTTTTGAACCCTGATTGCTTTTTGGCTTAGCCTTAAAAGTCTATGTGATCCTTTATACATGCTCTGTTCCTGATTAATCTAATCTCATGACAGACTTTAATCATGTGATTAATCTGTCATCGTTTAATATGATACGTTCATTTTTTTAAAACTTTTGCCTTTAATCTTCCTTTTCTCGTTGCCTTAATTCGATGCATTTTTAGTCCTTGTTATTCTGCTGCTATTTGATGACTAATCAGCAGCTATTACACTCCTGGCTTCCCCTCGAAGGGAAGGGATTGCTAACCTCCGATGTGTTCCTGCTCAAGTTTCGGGTGAATTACCAAATTTACACTTTGCAGTTGCACATTGTCCATACCCACTCAATGATTGACAGCAAACGCAGTCTAGTGAGGCAGGTGAAATAACGATGCACACAAACATAAAATAGAGGAACTCTCGACTCGAGTGAGGGTCCATTAAAGGTCATTCTCGATATTGTCAATATTGGTATTATATTCCTCATTGTATCGTAATATATTTCCATCCGCAATAGATTAATCTAGTTAATCTCTACTTACTCCCTTTCTACTATCATAGAGGCGCAGTAGTGTGCTTACTCTAACCCCACACAACCACGGGCGTACTGTACATTTGAAGCAAACATGACGCCAGGAGTATATATGATATCAAAGGGACTGTGTAGCCAGATCCCCACGCTGCCTCTCGGTGTCGCCCTCGGAGGGGGGGGGGGGGGGGGGGGGGGGGGGGGGGGGGGGACCGGCGGCCCTTTGTGATAGCTGATAGTGCAGTGATAAAAGTTTATTTCACACACAAACACAATCCGATGGAACAGCCTGTTCAATTTGGTAAAGTACCACAGTGTTACGAGAATACAGGC
>JAOPHQ010004705.1:0-34374 GCA_030340625.1 Merluccius polli | reverse complement strand
GCCATACAAAATGACATTTTCTTGTGTGTTGGATTTTCTTGTGCTCACCAAATGTTACAGAATTTGACCTGTGTGATTGGGAGAATAATTATATTATTGTGCCTAATGCTACTAGAAAATCAGAAAACATACATTATTTTTATAACACCAACAGAAAAAAAAGTATACATTTTGCATTATACTATCTTTATCTGTGAAATATTATTTCAAATCAATGTGTCTTCAGGAGATGAATAATAACGTCCTGTATGTAAACCTACCTGAGAAAGGCATACAAGAACACATAGGCCAGAGATTTCTTCAAAACATTTATTCAAAAAAAAAACACTCATCTTGACCATATAAGCCCTAAAGAGAACCGACACCATTAAAGCAATGTATGTCAGCATGCATTAGCGAATTACTGCTGTTGTGTTTTAATCTAATCTGAGCATAACTTCGTTTTGAATTGTGAAGGGGACTAAACAAAAAGACTACAAATCACAGCTCGCCGGGTCAGTGCCGTAAGTGGTCCGCAACTGTTGAGAAGCGGCGTAAAAAAAAACACGTGACGCGCGCTAGGGAAGTAGCAAACGGAAAGCGGGCTGGTTTGAAAACGCAACGGCTTCCCGGTAGCTAATGACAACGGGATAACGCAACCAGACATGAGCCGTGCCTGGCGTTAGCCGGTTACACGTTACTTTACTTTACCTTTAACTTAAATTGTGTGTGAAAAACACAACAATGTGCCGTGGCAAAGTGTTGTACCGCGACACGACGTGGTTTAAAACATGGACTAAAACGGAGGACTGTCATCCGCTTTAAAGTAGACACATACGCGGTGAACTGTTAGCTATCCCCGCTATCCTATGGCTGGCTGAGATTTATATAGCTGCTGTTTTTTTCTTCCTGATTGCTTACCTTGACTAGCAAGCTGTCTTAACAGGTAAGCAACACGTTATGCGTTGTTATTATCATCACCATCACGTCGGTCTGCAGAAGTTTTTATCCCAAAGTTTACGTTCAATTAAATAAAAAAAGCCAAACCTGTGTACAACTCTGTCACATACATAACGTAAAACGTCCCCAAGCAGTGTTGCATGTTATTACATGTCTCACCGTAAGGCCACAATGCCACCTATCGTTCATGCATATTCAAACAACCACGGAGATGAACACGTGAACTACTATGAACCTTCCGCTGCTGTTGCAGGTCTTTCCCACAGCCGCGATGGACCCCGGCTCCCGGGTCGTGGTCCTGGAGGACCAGGTCCAGACCCTGGAGGACCAGGTCCAGACCCTGGCGGGGGAGTTGACGCAGTGCCAGGTAATCACCTCATGTCAGAGACCACACCTCGTGTCAGTGATCACACCTCATGTCAGTGATAGTGACACACCTCATGTCAGTGACACACCTCATGTTATTGACACACCTCATGTCAGTGACCACACCTCATGTCAGTGACACACCTCATGTCAGTGACCAAACCTCATGTCAGTGACAGTGACACACCTCATGTCATTGACACACCTCATGTCAGTGACAGTGACACACCTCATGTCATTGTCACACCTCATGTACTGACATGAGGTGTGACAATGACATGAGGTGTGTCACTGTCACTGGACAGTGATGACACACCTCATGTCAGTGACAGTGACACACCTCATGTCAGTGACACACCTCATGTCAGTGACAGTGACACACCTCATGTCAGTGACACACCTCATGTCATTGACACACCTCATGTCAGTGACACACCTCATGTCAGTGACAGTGACACACCTCATGTCATTGACACACCTCATGTCAGTGACACACCTCATGTCAGTGACATACCTCATGCATCTGCATGGATGGATGGAGGGTGTGGGAGATACTGGTGATGTAGGTGTTCATGTGTGACCCGGTCTCGGCTGGTTCCTTGCCTGTTCACCACCAGGTGGTGCCTTGAAACATGGGTACGTATATTCACCCCCATCCCCTCTGAATAGTTAAGTCTGAATAGTTAAGTTCCCTAACCGGTCAGGTGGACTATGTCACTACTATAGTCTTTTTGGGATGCAGCCTAATGAGGGGGGGAGGGGGTAAGGTTGATGAAAGTAAAGATCACACAGTGTTGCACGCTTGATTTTAAGACGGGCACTACAAGGCTTGGGTCATCTTTGTAAGTTGTACTTACTGCAATTTGTATTTGTTTGCTAAAAAGCTACATCATTCATTATTAATCAAGATATTGACAGCAGCAGGGCATTATGGAAAGAACAGGAGCTGGTTTATATTGAGACAAAGCTGCCAGCACTATCACAGGAATTAAGTTAAAAGAGCACTAAGTGATTCTTTATGATTTACCATGGTCCTAAATAGGTCATTTAGATATTGGCTCACTCAGTCAGGCTGGAAGTTTGAATTGTTTTATATGTAGTAGATAAAACAACCAGTGTTTTAGGACCACATAATAAACCATTGGAGGTGTGTGTGCGTGCGTGCGTGCGTGTGTGTGTGTGTGTAATTTAAAAGAAAATCATATCTTGCTGTAGTGTGGAACAGCATCTTTACACAAAACATGACAAATCATTATTATTTTTGCTTGTCTTTGCATATAACATTTTCTATGCATTATTGTCATAGATTAGATATAGGCCTAGTTCTAATGAACCTGTGGGAAATATTGTTGAAATTTAGCAAATCTTGTAATAACCTTAACCGTTTGTGGGTATTTTTTTTTTATCATGTAACAGCTGGTATTATTGAGATTTGCAGGAGTTTATGAATGTTTTGAACTGCATGCTTGGTTAATTAAAAAAAATCACTAGTGCTTTCTATACAATACTGAATGGGACTACATGAGTACACTAACAGTACACGTATCTGAGTCATAGTGCTGTAATTCACCTGTTTTTCTGTAATGGATCAAATAATCCCAAGTATACATCGCATTGCATTGATTTGCACATATCTTAAATAATATTTTGACATGGGTATAAAAATGATACTTCTGATATGGTACACTATATACATGCCCTTTATGTTTTTATCATTTATTTAGACATTTTGACTGATTTCACTATGAACAATTATTATTCCTGCAGTACGGTAATTAAACCTGAGCCAAGCATTTCGGTCTGCAAATGTGGACATGTCTGTTCATGTAAACAGCTCAGCGTGGCGGACGGTTCATCTCACATGTATTCCCCCCCCACCCAATGTCGGGCACCACGCACAGCAGGGGCGAGCCTCTTTGCGTCGGCTCTGAAGTCCCGTGTCATCTCTGATTGAGTTGACGCGGGGTGCCATGGCCGGTGGTCCCGATAGCGGGAAAAGCCTGTGTGGTGGTGATCCTCTTCATCTAAGGGGGGGGGGGCCCTGGGTTCGCGGAGTTCGCACCCGCGAAATTATGGGCAATTGAATGCCATTGATGTCTAAAAGTCCCTGGCACGTGCGCACATCAGGGCGGCCATTAACTACAAAGAGGTCCGCCTGTCAGCCGGCAAATGTTCCTGCTAGACCATGCTAATGTTATTAATACGTGGCTGCACTCCAGCGCTGCGCTTCGGTATGTTTAGCCCATGGTGTTTCGATGTCTGGATTGGAATTATTACGCTGAATAATTCAGGGCTCATCAAACGCCCGTCCGATACATCTTTTAAATACACGTATGACATGGGGCCCTTGATGATCGTCCTAACTATACGGTGGTCTGTAAAAGATCTAATGGCTACATCAAACCGAGCACAGGGAGACCACCTATTTGATGTCGGCCATCTTGTTAATTTCATCGTTAGCCGCGCTGGCAATGCGTGGCGGTTGATTTGGTGAGATTTCTCTATGCCCCCCCACCCAACCCCACACTTCATAAACAGATACACACACCCCTCCACTTTATATGTTCAACCCATGGTCTTATCAAGGTCTGCCTTTGCCATTTAGTAAATAATTGATTAGACACTTTTGAATGGGGGTTTGAAAATTCAAGTACTAATTGGAGACCACTAGATTCCAGTGGGAGGGATGACTTTTATCTTATGATGATGTGAACATAATTTATCAGATAATTTTATATTAAGTCGATTTGGTATAATTCTGTCTTTTAATGTCAGAAAATGTAGTTTTTAGATGTTCCTCATTAAATGTAATGTAGCTTAAAAATGTTGGAAGAGCCAGCGAAACAATTTGAATTGGAAATGTGTCAGGGGCTGGCTGGGCTCTCTGCTTGAAGATGGCTCTCTCTCCGTCTCTCTCTCTCGCTCTCTCTCTGTCATCAGTTTTGAGTTTCTTTGGGGCTAGTTACTTTGTAGCTTCAGTGAAAAACACATCCACCAGCGAGTGCCTTTTTTTTTTATTAATAAACGTATCGCTGGCTCGACTGCTGTGTTTTGATTTGGATTCCGGCGCAGCCCCCTCGGTCATGAATAGTGCATAATGACAAGTGTCAATGCTCGCTCCCCTTGAGTTGAAGGTCACATCATGGAGAGACAGCGCGCCCTGTTAAGACGGCGCCCTCCTATGTCTTGTATGCTTAGCTCATACAGCATCCCACTGAATTATTTGTGTTTCATTAGGACCCAGCCGAGATGGGGGGTGGGGTGGGGGGGGGGGGTGTTTGGTCTTCATGCTTCATGAGTACACAAATGATCTCCCAAAATATACATAACGCATGGCTAATTCGAACAAAAGGGATTAAGTTTGCGTCAATCCGACAACTCATGTAACTCATACTCATGTCAAAACCTCATCCACAGGCAGACAAGGAGTTTGTGTGGTCGCTATGGAAACGCCTGCAAGTGGCCAATCCCGACCTGACTCAAGCTGTCAGTTTGGTCGTCGAGCGGTAAGTAGATTCCCCCGTTTTGATTTGCAAACTTTGAAACATTCGGCAGCGGGGGGAAAAAAAGAAAAAGGCGTTATCTTCTAAGCAAGGGAAATATGTGTGAAAGTAACCCAAGGGTAGGTTTAAGGCACCTTGGCCATTCGGCTGGGGATAGGAGGGGAATCTGCCACAGATGCTTATTTAAGCCCTCTTATCCAATTCCAGCGGTTCACCCTCCAAAACCTTTACTTTTTTTTTTTTTGCAGCAAAAAAAAGCCCACACTTCCCCTGGCTCGCTGCTCTGAGCGCTCTAAACACTCCTGCCAGAAGCCTTATCCTTATCGGATAGATGGTGAGCTTTAATATGACCCCGTTCACAACGCGGCTAAGCCACGCCGAGTACAGTGGCGGCATGGGAACTTTCTAGAGACGATGCAGCCGTCGACGCAAGCGTGTAGGTTTTAGACCTACGTGTGGTGCTTTTATTTCCACGTTGTCATTTTTTGTACTTTGTCTGACTCTGTCTTTGATTCAATTCAAAGTTGCAGTGCTGCTGGTGAATGTGTGAATATTGGCCACCGTTGCGGTAGAAGCCACTCGGGCCTATCTTCGGTACCCTTTGCTTTTAGGGTAGGATGGGTGAACCAGTTTGGTGTCCGTTCTCATCGCTTTCTGCGAAAAATACGTCTTTCAGCGATAGTGGTCACGGTCTCTTCTTGCTTATGGCCATGTCAAATAATGACATCTGAATGACATTGCTGGATTAATAACGATGCACATTTTCTAGGAACCAACTAAGAAGTTATCTTTGAATATGTACCAACCAGTTCATCACACTTCTCGCACACTATATCCAAATAAATGTGAACGTATCGTTCGCTTTGGAATTTCAATTTTGCTTTTGAGGCCCGTCGGGTGCTCAAAGCTAAACACGCTGCAGGGGTCTGGGGGTGCGCTCCCATGCGTGTGCGTTGCTCGTCAATGCGTTGGTGTGTGAATCCCTCCGTACCGTACGCCTTTATCTCCACCCCCACCCTATCCCAGGTCTTCAGGTACACCGGTTGCCTGGTTGTTGGTTGCTTGGGACACAGCGAACACAGCCCTTATGAGGTACGAGGTGTAGCTGGAGGCCAATGTGGGAGCCTCTTTGTATACACGCAGGGAACACAGATGCCTACTCCACCATCCCTAGGGGGAGAGATGATCAGAAGCCAAGTAAAGGGAGACGGGGAAAGAGGAAACCAGTACAACAGAGGAGTAGAAAAGGAGCGATGAGTGGAAGACAACGGGCCGGGCCCACAGGGGGGGGGTTTACATCAGTTGAAACAAACGGGTCCCCAATTGCTTTTTTCCTTTTGGTCTCATCTCTCGGCGCGATGAGCACCGAGGGCTGAGGAAAAATCAGCGTATGCTACATAAAAACAAACAATGCAAGCATCCCATAGGTGCGGGAATACATGTGTGAAGGAGGTGTACATTTGCACATTTAGCTTCAGGTGTGAGTCTGCAGCAGGTTATCCTGGTATATAAATAATTTATAATACAATACTTTTCTGTGTTCGCGTATGTAGTGAATGCCAGTATTCATGAGTGCAAGATGAGTGAACTTTGAAATACATAAGATGTTTTAAATGATTGATATGGCTATATCTAAACAATGTCACCTTAGATTGACTGGTTGATAGACAGATTTACATATTTACTCATACAAACAAAAAGCCATGTTGTCATCAAACCATAATGTGTGCATTACTGTCTGCTATTTTTTTCAAACCCTTATAATTCAATTATGAAATACCCGTTGGATTCTTTTTATTAACGGGGTGTCTAGAGTTGCTAATTGGTGCTGATACATTTTTCATTACAGTAAAATTAAACCTGCTAGCTGGGTTCTAGTGGAGTAAATCATGCCATACATAACAACATCAGATATATAGTGTGGACTACACACACACACACACATACACACACATACACATACACACACACACACACAGCGTCTGTAAGCTGACCTGAGCAGAACTACAAATGAACAATCAAAGCCAAAGCCTTTCTTTTATGTGTCGAAATAGCTTACCTGAAAATGTTGCTCTCACCCTCGGGTTAGGCTCGTCTGGATAACTGCGTTAGTTTTATTTCTTTTTTTTTTCTTCCTCTACAGCGAGAAGCAGAAGGCTGAGATGAAGGACAGGAAGGTACTAGAGATTCTGCAGACCAAAGACTACAAGATTCAGGAATTAGAACAGGTACAGTACGATATAACGTGGTGTGTAACGTAACGTTGATGGATGTGATCTTGGTGTTGGAAGACTTTAACGTCTTTACAGAGTATAGCAATCTCGATGAATTACTATCTTGATGCATCTGAAGGCCGTATCATTTTAAATCGGTTTTACTTGCTGTATGGAGTACGGTGAAGAAACGCCGGAGATACACTCTGCCATATCGTCACATATAGCCGAACCTTTTTATGCCGCGACCCACCTGTCTCGGTGCTTTCGGCCCACCGAATATTTTATGGAGAAAAATAAGCAATCTCATTATCACATTAACAAAGTGAGATCATCAACATAACATGAAGAGACATGGCATGTAGGCGGCGTGCGTGTATGTTTTTGAGATGAGAAACAAAACCCTAATTGTGACCAACCCTGTGATCCCCAACTGCTAAGTTGGAATTTGGAAACAACTGCTCTAACCTGTGTATAAAAACAACTGCTCTAACTGTGTATATGTGTGAATGTTTAAATGCCTTGCAACACTGACTGATTTTACATTTTAACATTTAACATTTAACATTTGTTTTCACTTTCCCCATCAGTATTTTCAGTCTCAGTCCTGTTTAAATGTCTCGTTAAGTTTAATGTCCATGACATATCCTCTTATTTTATGTTCAGTGTGTATCTTCCCATGCTGATCGTATGTATTTAACATGGCACGATCTCCAGAACATACTATAACAAGGTTAAAAAAAAGCATTGTTTTAGCGGGCCCCTAGCCTTTACTGCCCTCTCCATCATCCCTTCCCATCTGCAAACAGACACACGGAGAGAGAGAGAGAGCCCTGCGTTCTGCTGCTGCTATGACAGCTAGCCATAATCACATCACTAATGTAATTGACTCAAATCATCGTCCCGTTACAGAGGCATTTGTCAGTGTGCTTCATTAGCGTCTCTATTATCCCACAAATGCTAACGGCCTGTTTATTCTTAATGAGGCGTGCAGTAATGCTATCACCGGCTCACTGACAGTGGCGCACACCATGTGTCTCACGCACCAGAACATGGGGGTGCAGTGTTTGTAGAAATCCAATTAAAAATGGGTATCAGGATTACGCTGTGCACTGTGTTAAGAGAACACCCCCCTCCCTCCTTACCTCATGTTGGTGATGGATTGAGTCGTCGGTTTGCTTGAGTTGTGAATTGGGTTTAGTGGTCCAATCAGATTGTGGTTACGGGAAAAACGACATTCACATTTAATGTTAACATGGAATTGCTAAAGGGATTACTGTTCTATCTGTTGGCTATTTAAATTTGTCTGCATGTATTTACTTCTTCATCACTATGTTACACTTAAGCAGACACATCGTTGCGTGTAATTCGGCATCTTGCTGATTCCCGTACCTTTTTGGCCGGGTGTCAAACACCCGAGCCACTACAGTCTCCTTATTCTCCACATTATAATTTCAAATGTTCCAACTCCAGTCGCCAGTATGGATGAATTTTCCTCTTAATTTGATGGGAAAAAATGTCTGACCATCTGACGACGCATTGCCAAATTGCTGCTGACAGCTGCTGTTGTTGTTTTTTTCGGCAAACCACTGCTCCGGTTCTCTTTGAAAGAAACACGTGTGTGCGCCACATCGTAACTCAGTTAATGACATGAGGGTATATCACGGTGGGGAATACTTAGACTTTTGTGATGGACCACAAAGGGGCTTCAAGTAGCGAGGGGGGGGGAAAAGCCAAAGACAAAAACAAGAGTTTTGTTAGCTAAATAGTTCTGTCAGCGAACATTCATTCGCTAATTATTGCGGGGAAGCCATGTTCACATTCACATCGTCTTAGTGCTCCTCTTTTGCGATGTCGTCCCTTCCGTATCAGTACCGCAAGATCCTCATATCTGTTTAAGGTATGAGGTGTATTTGACAAGCTCATTAATGGTGCTAAATCCTGCCTTGTCATCGAGCGCACCTACATTCATCATCTCGTCCGCCATTTTGAGCCAAGCGCACCAAATGGTGATTAATTGGGGTTTTTTCCCCCCTCTGCTATTGAGATGTGATGGTCCACTGGGTGCACACGGGGATCTCACACTCCTTAACGTCTCTGCTCTCCAACTTTGATAATCTTTATCCTACTGCTCTTCATTTTCCCCCTCATTCTCCCTCTCACTGCACTCTCCCTCCCTCCATTCCTCCCTCTCTCTCTCCATTCTCTTGCATTTTTTTTTGGTACCATAATTAGCTTTCATTTTTTTGAACTGCTCTGGGAATTTTCAAATGCTAATCTCTCTGTCCTAGACCTCTTAACTTGGCGAAACCCTCCTCGTCTCTTTTTCTTTCTTCACTTCATCCTCCCAATTGAACACAAGTGGGGGTTCAAATTGTTCTTTCCTACCTCATTATCAACGTTTGAATGTGTTTTTCCACCAGCCGGTATAAATCTCTATCAAAGCCCCAGCGCTCTTCGCATGGCAGACTAGCGGCGCTAGCAAGACGCCGTAAATCCACGATCTGGATAGATCTGAGCGATTTCTACCACCCCACCGCCCCCCCCCCCCCCACCCCCAGCATGGCAATTAATTGCATCCCAGAGCACGGTGTTATTGGAGAGCGGGGCGTACCCGCAGAAGGCAGCGGATTACCAGCCAATGCCAGGGCCCCGAACAGGCCCTGAGAGGCCCGCCTCCTCCCGCCAAAGCCACAAAACCCTGCACTGGAGAAAACAGTTAAATCGTCATAGTTAGCGTGGGACGTCATTAAAAAAAAAATAACACAGACAGTGAAATCAGTGAAATCCCCCAGTGTCCAGTTTGTTAAATTAAGATGAACTGAATAACGTTGAACGGAAATAATTGACTACGATGAGGAAGATGATGATGATGATGACTATGATAATGATGATGATGATTATTAAGTTTTAAACTCTTCATGATCGATTCATACATTTTTGCGGGATATGGATTAGATAGTGGGGTTATTTTTTGCTAGATATTGTGGCAGCGATGAGGCGTATGGCAATACGATTTTAAAGTCTACTTTCGATAGTGTTCATACTTAATGAACTGTAATAATAGGTACGCTGCTCATTTAATCAGATTTTATTACATCTTTACCTACCCTTTTTTTCTGGTCGCTCCCTGAGCGTACTCTAACCAACACTACCCTTTCCCCTTGTCAAAAAACACTTCTTAAAGTCTATATTGTGTACATTACGACATGCTACAAAAAGCCTGTGTTGCCATTGCAGACAGCGTTTGGTTTTTTTGTGCTCATTCATATTGTGATGGCGAGGTGAATTTGCAGCCAGTCCTATGGCTTCTTCGCGTGCGGTTGTTTTTTCGCCGGTGTGCGTCAGAATCACCCATATGCTGTTATAGTGTCGCGTGTCGGATGGGATAACGTCTGTAAAGCCAAGGGAACACGATCGCCCACAGGGAGTGTGTGTTCCAGTCTTTACAGAATGAAGTACCCGAAGTATCACACTAGATGCGGGGTATTTACAGCTAAATATCTTATCGCTGTGTAATTGGAAATCCCTCACTGGGTCCCAGCTTTATCAGACACAACATTTCCATTTCAATCTGTCAGGTGTTGATTGGACTTGTAGTGTAGTTTGTAGCCTATAAATAGACTATATTGTATTTTGAAGTTCTCTCCGTCTCTCTCTCTGTCTCTGTCTCTGTCTCTCTCTCTGTCTCTGTCTCTGTCTCGGTAGAGAGTGATGGTGCAGCAGCAGGAGGTGAACCATGTGCAGCAGAGGAAGATGGTGATGGGCGAGGAGAGAGCTGCATTAAACAAGGAGGTCTCAGCCCTGCACGAGAAGCTGGCGAACAGCAGTCAGGAAATAAAGGTTGGCAGGAAACAAAATGTTCAACCAGCCACGCACGTTTTGGTATATAATGCAGAACAAGGAATTCTGTCGTTTCTCTTCCTGGCCATTTACTTTTTTCGAATTTTGCCTCTTCCTTCTCCTCCTGCCAGTAAAGGAGAGACAGAGAAGAACACGGTGGACGATGAATACGAGAAAAGAAAAGAATATTGATAACTGCCGGATGAATACTTAATGATGGCTTTGGCGGAGAGGAGAAGTGTGTGTGAGAGAGGATGTGGCTTCTTCCTAATTACTCTAAGCTGGGACTGGGCTGCTGATTAATTGATAAAGGAAGAGGTCCTTATGCAGTCTTGGCACGGGGGGGCGGAGGGGGGTCTCGTGGCGGGAACTGGCGGGGGGACATCTTCAAAGGAGACCCGGGTTGAGTCTAATGGGTGTTGTAGCCGGTGAATTTCTCATTAGGAGGCTTGTCATTAAAGCCTTCCGCGTAGCCCTGCCTACCTGCGTGAGGCCCCGCGTCTGGCCCTGGCGCCGCGGCACAGGTGACCCTGGCCAATCAGTGGCTCAAGCAACTGGGCCCCCCCTCCACAGCGGAGCGGCCCCACCGCTTACATATTCATGGAGGCCCCAACGCCATGTGAAGCTGCTTCTTTGTATTCCTCCCTCCTGTTCCTCCTATCACACTCTGTTTTTTTGGGGGGGGATTGTTTGCTCTGTTTGAGTTTCTTCCTCCTCTCGCTCTCTCTTTTCTTCCTCTGTCACTATTGTAATTTAATGCCCCGTGACCCTCCTTTCTCCTCCCTTTTCTGCACACACACACACACACACATGCACACACACATAAACACAAACACACACACACACGCGTGCGTTTTATCCCAGGAAATGAGGGCGCAGCATGCTCGCAGCGAGGAGGAGGCAGCGGGAGCCATGCGGGCTCTGGAGGAACAGAAGGAGGAGTGGGCCTCCCGCTGCTCCGGCCTGCAAGCTGACCTGGAGGAGCAGAGGAGACGGGCCACCCGCCACGAGGACCAGAGGGAAGCCACCCAGGCCAGGATTAAGGTACAGACACAGGGAGGAACACACAGACACAATGTCACATGTGGAGAATGAGTCGGATGGTCCTCCTTTTCACCTTTTTATACGTTTGTATAAAACTACTTCACCAGCTCAGGGTGACACAGTGTTAAGACATTGTTCTACATTTACATTTAGGGCATTTAGCAGACCCTTTGTCCAAAGCGACTTACAGGAAGTACATTTGTCAGTAGAAAGTAAAACAACCATATATCAATGTCGGTACAGCAAGGATGTCAATAGAACAAGTTTCCTAAGTGCACCATCTAGCTAGGTTTAGCTATCGTTTCTCCTGCACAGCATGGATAGCTAGGGCAAGATGCTATACGATGCTAAGTACTATTTAATTGCCAGAACGTACAAACATACAGGAAAAAAAAGTGTTGTTTTCGCAAGAAACGCAAACATGATTGAGTCCTTACTTTACCTCATGTCAAATGTACCAGCTCCAGATGATGATGCAAAGGGAAATGTATACATTTGAGGCATTTTTGAAGATATTAAAGATGATTGATGAGCTTACAAAATGGCCTTCCACCTCACCCTGTCCACTTCATCCTTTTTTCTCTGATGCTGGAACATTGCTAAAGCATTTCCTCCCATCTGCATTGTCATCATCCCCGCTTCCCCTCAACACGATGCTAACAACTCTTATCCCCCTAAACAATTGGTGGATTAAACCAGAGCCACTGTACCCACTCACAATCCACTGTTAGCGGTGTCCCTTCCTCCAGCTAACCGCTAGCTGCCCATCAACAGTCTTTTTCTGTGCTACAGAAACCCCAAATCTAACGAAGGTAACCAGCCTGACTCGCCAGTACTGGACATCGCTAACCAAGTCAGATAGAAGTGCCTGAATAAGTCAGGGTGCAGCGGCAACGCTACGCTAGCCCCCCAACTATCCCATGCACATCAATCACCGTCCACGGTACCTTCAAGCCCGCTTCAGCCGTGGCTGTGCTAACAAACCCATCGGTGTGAAAGATGGAGATTGAGTGTGTAGAATATGCAGTGGCTACATCAAATCAGTTGGACTGAGATGGCAATGGTTTGTCAGGGAATGTAACATTTAGAAAAGTTCTGTATATCGTATCATAGGTGTAGAGGTTTTCAGGGGTGAGTGTTTATGAGGGGGAAAGCGCAAAGTTTCAACTGCTTGAGAAAAAACGGCACCTTCCATGAAGTGTAGGCTAATCCTTGAGTCAAGCCAGAACATCATTTAACATTGGTTAGCTAACATCACTTAGATTATGTGACAGGTTAGGATAAACAGAGAGAGGGGTCGGGGCTTTACGGTGACTACGTTTGTCATTTAGATATTTTGCAGGAGCAGAAAATGGCCAATACAAGAACCAAAACAAAACCATACTTCTGTCGACACAAACCTATCAGACCACCTTAATTAAGGTGGTCTTAATTCACATTCATGTCTGAAACACAGTGGCCCATGAAAGCAGTAATGGCTTCTAATCATGACTCCGTGTGCACATAGGAATGGCATCAAACACACTTGATTGCTTGCTCTGTAGCGCACTGCCTCTCGTGTGATCTTTTCATGTCTTGCCCTCTTTGGAGAAAAAAGCCACACAGTCTCATTAATTTACATGTAGGTAGCTCCGGCCCTGTGAAACTGTGTGTGTTTGTTAATTATGGTGTAACTTGAGTTGCCCTTGTGTGTGTGCGTGTGTGTGTGTGTGCGCGTGTGTGCGTTTGTGCGTGATGGCAAGCACCAGGGGAGCTGATCTAAGGCTTACTGCTTAGCATAGCAGAGTGGCTCTTATAAAACGGATAGTTCCGGTCCTTGATTCTGATTGGCTCGAAGCCGTTATTATACTATATAATAAGACTATATTTTTTGGTATTAATGCACCAGTGTGCTAAAGCCTGTATGCTAGCCTGTGTTGCTTGGCAACCATTTTGTCGTCTTGAGGAACTATATCGCTTGGCGGAAGAATGATGATTTGTTTTTAAATGAATGATCGCATTTTATGTTGCTGTTTATTTTGTGAAATCTTACTAGGTAGTCCATAGTAACCATTTTATCCCTAGCTGTTATAAAATCACTATAAACCACGGCCTCTCTCTGCTTATTGCTTAATTATTCGCTGCCTGGCGAGGACTCTTTACCAACTCTTAACTGCAGTCTGTCTCCTCTCTGGCTCCCGCGAGACTAACTACATCACCATGATTAAAGCGTTATTAAACTGTTATTAAAAGGCCACCGCTCATGTTGTGGAAACATTCGGGCCACGCAAAATATAAATCCAGTTTACAATTTCCTTGTTTTACATTTTTAAGAGTTTTAAGAGTTTAAGAGATCGCTATGTTTGCTTGCGATTTTTTCAAACTCTCAACAATCATTTCTTATCAACACATAACACTAATGCTAATTTAAGCATTACATAGAAAAAAGCAGCCAAGCTATTTTAATTTTAATGCTAAATAGCTAAACATTTTAAGATTACATTTAAGAAAAAAAAGTTAGTTTGCTAGATACCCCCCAAAGAGCATCCAAACATTTTGAAACAAAGTCACTTAAAATTATACAGAGCATATTTGTTCTTATTATTTCTTCTTCTCCTCACCGTGTTAAGTAACATGCTCTCCGTGGTTTGTCCAGGAGCTGGAGGGGGAGCTGGGCAGCGTGTTGCCACAGTGGTCCAGCCTGCAGAGCAAGAGCTCCAGCCTGGCTGCCCTGCTCTCTGCTAAGGACAAGGAGATGGCAGCCCAAGAGGAACATCTCAACCGACTCCGGTAAGGACACTCCCATCGTTGCTTCATTGCCCTGGTCACTTCAGGATGAACGGCTTCCTTTTCAGCAGGGAGAGAACGGGTAGTGCACTGTACACTCATTTATTTATCTGAAATTGATTTGAAAAGAAAGACGGTGTCTTCTTGACTTCTAAGACATGAGTGTGTGAAGTGCAGGCTTGTGTTTGTGCTCTCTTCTCTTTGCTGGCGTGCGAGGTCACACACACACACACACACGCATAGACATAGGCAGAGACATTACCCATACAAACACACACACACTTATTTCTTACCTGAGCTCCCCCTGTAGCCAGTGGCTAAGCCCTGCGTAGACGGATGCGCTTATAGAAAAGGAGAGAAAGGGGAAACGGCGCAGGGCTTTCGCTAAGCTTTAGTCGATATGATAAAACTGTGAGAACCTACGGAGGCCTTAGCCGTAATCTCGACCTCAACTACTTAAAAAATGCCAGAGGCACTCCGACATGCCAGTCACTCCGCGCGCCGCGCAGGGCTCTTAGTGTTTTAGCGTGGCGATTAGGGATGTCCTTGTACACCGGAAGGATCACTTAGCGGGAAACTCTGTCGGAAGAGGACATGCAGGAATACGGGAAGGACAATGGAGATGTCGACATGCAACACGGTGTGTTGATTCAGGGCCACAACGGTAGGTAAAGGTGATTTTAAGTAGGTTGCTTCTAACCTAAACGTATCTATTCGACATATTGTGGCAGTCCCAACAGTTTATTATAGCATAATATGCTATTTCAATTACTCTTTGCGTACTAAGCAGTGTAGGGTTGTGTAATCAACGGCAGTAAGAGACGTGGAGGTGAGATTGAAAGCCAAGGGTTTCAGCTAGGGCACAACATTTTCCACAGTTTATACCCTTATTATGGTATATTTACCCGGCATACTATATAAAGAGATGTATCATAATTTGTGCACCATTATCTGTTGTTATTACCCAGCTTTATTGAATACTTGATTCTGATTGATCACTTACGCCATACGGTCTGTTATTTCTGATTAGCAGACCGCTGCTATGAATAGCAGACTGTTGCTAAGGACACTATTTCCAACCATTGAATCTAACGGACAATTTTTTTTAGCGGAAGCAATTAAATCATTTTTGAATCGATAAAAGCATTTTTTTGTTGTTATATTTTGTGTCAAATTATTGATTTCTTTGGTAAGTAGCCGTTCGTGTCGGGGTCCCGCATCACCCTGTCAGGGTTTATTCGCAATAATGACCGGCTCGCTGTACATTATCCCGTGTGTGTGTGTGTGTGTGTGTGTGTGTGTGTGTGTGTGTGTGTGTGTGTGTGTGTGTGTGTGTGTGTGTGTGTGTGTGTGTGTGTGTGTGTGTGTGTGTGTGTGTGTGTGTGCGTGCGTGCGTGCGTGTGTGTGTGTGTGTAGCGGTGAGGTGGCGGAGGTGCAGGCCCTGTACAGACAGAGCACGGAGCACGCTGCAGAGCAGAGTCACCTGATCAAACAGCTGGAGGGGCTCAACCTGGACACCCACAGGGTGCTGCGCAACCAAGAGGAGGCACACAGTGTGGACGCCACCTCCTACCAGAGGGTAAGCATCAGGGCTCGGACCATACACTTATCTCCCAATTGCAATCTATCACGATACTCGGGTGCCGATTCAATATGTATTGCGATTCGTTTGCTTAGGATCTAGGTGGCTAGTTCCTCTCCACGTCATGTACTTTGAGAGGTCCCATTTGACAGTTTTATTTCATTAAAAAGTTATTAAGGATTGAATAGTAAGAGGTTTTGGCCATGAACTAGTGTGAGGTGGCCATTCCTCACTCCTACATTATCCTGCCCCATTTGAGTTATTTAGCAGATTCAGATACAGGTACCTTAAGGAGCAGTTAGGGCTTAGGCATCTTGTTTAAGACCCTTGTATAGAGGCTGCAGACACTGGGGATCAAACCCTATAACAAACTATACTATATTCTTTGAGTACAAATGGGCCCTTGGGAGTGTTGCTTCTGTCCACACCCTTCAAAGGACTCACACAGTGGTTTTACACAGCAGTAATTTATTTTTATTTTTTGTCGTGTCATGCACACAAAGTGCCCAACCCTCATTGGTTTACAAGACATCAAAAGTACAGTTGCACTGGTCAGACATGCCATTACATTTAATTTCATTACAAAATGACTTATTATAGGCTCGGTCTTAAACACAATATTCTGCTTTCTCATCCAAGCTTGGCAAATATAATCTGCTACAAAAAAAGGTTCCCTTCCCGAAGCCTAGCGCAAGTTTTTCATAGTCATCCAGCTAAAAGAAATCAACTTAAATGGAGGAAATTTTACGAAAAAAGTACATCCCTTTACATCCAGCATTAGTGGTGGTTGCACTCCCTCTCCCACACTCTCCATCCTTTTCATCCGCTACCAATCCTTTCAGCCATTTTCTCAACTGCTTCCCTGACATCTGTCCAGACAACGTGGGTTGTTCCCAGCTTAATGGAAAAGAGGACGACATCGTAATGCAATAGTTCAACACTAAAATGCAAAGTCTTAGGCCTGCCAGTCAAAGCCTTATGGCAGCCTTGTAGCATGAGGATAGCTTCTAACTGATATGGACGTGGGTAGATAATAGCGCAATGTTTATTTTACCCCGACCCATTCCTTTAAATTATACTCTTCCTTCTTCCGTCCTTCCTTTTCTCTTTTCACCAATCCAACATCCATTACCCTCTCCCCTGCCTCTTTTCTCCGTGTGTCTGTGTGTGTCTGTGTGTTTGTGTGCGCACATGTGTGAGGTTGTTTGTGTACTTTTGTGTGTGTGTGCGTGACGTAATTTCAGTCATTTATCCAAAGCCACTTACAGTGAATTCAGATGCATGTTATTAAAGAGCAGATAGGGGTTGGTCAAGCAGGCTTACAAATTAGGCTGCGGATGGACAGTGGTGGATCGAACTCGGTAACCTTTTACCCTAACCACTCCACTGTCCTGCACCGCCCCCCCCTTCCACCCACCCACCTGCAGCTATACACAGAGCTGAGCCAGAGCTACCAGGCCCTGGTGGCCAGTGAGACTCTGCTCCGCCAGAATCACCTGGAGCTCAGCGGCCAGCTGGCCCAGAGAGACCAGCAAGTCCTGGAGCTCAGCGGCCTGCTGGCCCAGAGAGACCAGCAAGTCCAGGAGCTCAGCGGCCTGCTGGCCCAGCAAGTCCTGGAGCTCCAGAACCAGCATTTACTGCAGACCCAGCAGCAGCAGCAAGCACAGCAGACCACCATCACCACCACCACCACCGCCGCCACCGGTCCACAGCCCAACAAGCAAACAAACGTTAAGGTAAGATCTTCCTCTCCTCGTCCAGAGGCTGGTTCACCACGCATGTGTGGAGAAAGTTTACCCTCTCAAGTTCAAGTTCAAGTTCAACTTTATTGTCATGTATATTCAAAATACAATAAAATACTTGCTCTGGCTCTCCCCGCCTTAACACAAAGGACACATCCCAAAAAAACAACAAAAACACGACAGACTTACTTTGACTATGTACACAATGCCCTCATATGTTACATTATATACGCGATAAGATGACATATTATACAAAAGCAATACATATGGTTGCATCAGCTGTGTAGCAGCCTGACTTCCTGTGGAAAGTAGGATGCAGTAGGAAGTAGGAAGCAACCTGACTGTAAAGTAGGAAGCAGACACATGGGGTTTGAGCTAGTCGGTGGGAGTGGCAGCAGTGCACAAACAGAAATGTATAAAGTCAAACTATAAAGTCTTGTTGCTCGGCTCACGCTGTTCCTCCGTCCGTCGTCGCGGGCCCAGCTACCACTGCATTTCAACGAGACGACGAGTGATGAGTACATCAACAACACCTGTCCACTAACTCACCTGTCTTCTAATTGCGTCCCGAGGGCCACGCCCCCCTCTCCTCTATACAGACAGACCTCAACCACGTGCACCCACACACCCTCATTAATAAGACCCGGAGCTTTCCAGGTGTCTTTCGTGGAGCTGTTGAGCACCAGCCTGGCATCACCTCACTAATACGCAAATGCGTATTAGTCTGGAACCTCTCAATTCAACTTTTAATTCCATGGGGCGTTATCAACGGCCGCAATTAGGTAGACCAACAACCAATCAGAGCAACACAACGTGTGACGTAAATTAAACTTTTACCAAATCCTGTCGCAAGTACGTCAAACACTTCTTTCTTATCAACAGAAGCTTAAAGTGCAGTTTTGTTCTTCTTTTAGAGTATCTGACCCCATCAGATACTGTTGTTGCTTTTAAATTTCGTAACAGACAGAACTCAGAGGGTCTCTGTAAATGGTCACTTATCCCATGCCATTACTTCGAATACTGGTTCACCCCAGGGTTGTGTACTCCCTCCCCTGTTGTTGTTCATTATGTACACAGATTGCTGTAGGTCCTCTCAACAGGGAAGTTATCTAGCCAGGCTAGTTGAGCACCACCTTATCTGTCGTGACACACAGATGTGTGTGACTGTGTCAGACGGGTCAAAAAAAAAGGCGTCATCCTGCATGTGTGTCTATTTGATTTTTCTTGACAATAAAAATGCATGACATCATCACTGCCCCCCCTGGCGGGTCAACCGTCTAATGCTCTGAAGAGAGGTTCTCGACTGCAGGTCCAAGCAGGTAGTAGTAGCAGGGTGTAAAGTGAGCAAGCCCGCAGGCACGCGGCGACTGATCGCTGGTGTTTAACAGAGACACACACTCTCTTGATGGTGATGGTACTCTGGTCCGTCCTTGATCAGTCCAACTCCAGCTGTCCGCACGTCTTTCAAGTCATCTGTCTGATCTCTCTCTCTCTCTCTCTCTGTCTCTGTCTCGCGCTCTCTCTCTCGCTCTCTCTCTGTCTCTCTCGCTCTCGTTCTAAATTCAATTTGCTTTATAGGCATGAATGCTGATCACTATGAACATTATTGCCAAAGCATTTGACAAGCATGACAAAACAACAAATCTCGCTCTCGCTCTCGCTCTCTCCACAGTTACTTTACTCTTCTTTCCCCATCCACCTTTCTGTTGTGTCACTGGTGTCTGGCCACGGGGAAGAAGCTTCATCTTAATTGGAGGTCCAGTAATGGTGTTGAAGACTCCAGCATCGTGTGGGGGGGGGGGGCTCTTCAGTCTGTGAAGCCTCCCGCCTTTCAACTCCCACCCCAAGGGGACGGTGGTGGATGAGGGTGTCGAGGGCGGTGGGTCAAGGTAGTGAGTTAGCGAGTTAGCGCGTTAGCGCCGCAGCCGTCAAGGAAAATGGCCGTTAATAACTCCTAATGATTTGCGCTGGGTGTTCCTGGGACCGCGCCGCATCGAGACGTTCGGCGGGCGGCGGTGAATGAGCAGAGGAGGACGGGCCTCCGACCCAGCTAACATGTAAAACATGTCATTTGTCGGACGCTTTTATCCAAAGTATCTTACGATATCACGAGTGTGCGCGTTCTTGGAAGGGGAAATCGAACCCCGTAACCCCCGGCAGTGCGAACGCCGCGCTATAACCGTTGAGCTAGACGGATTCTAGTTTCAGGTTCTAGTTCTGGCGTGGTCTGTTGTTGTGGGCCGTGTCAGCGGGGCGTGAGTTCTTCCTTTATAAATGTTAGTCTTGAGTTTATAGTTGGACCTCCAGGATGCCTGAACTGCCGAGCGATGCGCTTCACGTATAGACTGTGCAGCAGACGTTGAGTCAGACTCGGCGTTCGCCGTCAGGAGCAGAGCTTTAAGCGGTTCAGCTGGCGATTTGTTTTATTCCTCGCCCCGCAAATTGAATGTTTATTTTGTACGTTAATCCGACAGGCTGACATGCGCGCCCCTGGACTGCAGAAGTCAAAGGATATCAGCTCAAATGTTAAGTGAGTTACAATCGCTGCATCTCTCTTAACCTCGTTCATTTAACGGACGTCGAAATATAAATGGATCAATTAGTGGGTAATTAAGTACAGCTATGATGTGTTCCCCCAGTAATTAATACTACATTCACAGGAACTGCAGGCAGTGCTCGTATTTCTTCTTTTTTTTCGTGCACGCCTGCCTGAGTATGTGTATGTGTGTGTGTGTGTGTGTGTGTGTGTGTGTGTGTGTGTGTGTGTGTGTGTGTGTGTGTGTATGTGTGTGTGTGTTTGAGCCCTTTCTGTAAGCTTTCACACCAATCAGAATACAAATAAAGAATAAAAACCACATGACACATTTTCAAGTTGCTGAATATATATGTATATATATAAATATATATAAATAATCCAGAATGCATTCATACCTCTTTCAGGTATTATTATTATTGTGATTACCGTATGTTTACTGAACACATGTAGGTGGTGTCTAGCTGTGTTTGCCGCTGCTTTAACTTTTGACATCAAAGTGAGCGTATCGTCAGCCCGTCCTGAGGTGTAGCACTGCGTCAGGCGGGCTCACCATTTCCCACCGAATAACCGCACTGACAGGGCGTGCACGTGTGCGGTGTGTGTGTGTGTGTGTGTGTGTGTGTGTGCGCGCGCGCGCGCACGTTTGAGGTCCACCGAGGCGCTGAGGTGTGCGTATGCGTTCCGGCGGTATGTAATAATAGCCGATTCTGTAACAACTTCCTCCCGAACACCTGTTAAAATTGTAATGCCCAGGTTGTTAAGGCAGATTTGATTTTAACTTTTTTTTTTTTCTTTATGCCGCTGGATTGTTACCGCTGGAGATGATCAAAGTGCTGAAGTGCGGGGCGGGTGGGGGGGCTGGGAGGGCCAGACGCTGTGCTCATTTGAATACGGACCAGCGCGACGGCTTTGAACAACCCACCCCGTGGAGGTCCGTGGTGAAGGCACGGGGGGGGTGGGTGTGGGGTGTGTGTGTGTGGGGGGGGGTGGGGTCGAATCACGCCTATTGTGTCTTATGCATCCCTCTAAGATCGGCTGTCCGTCTCGCTCTCCCCTTCCTTAAGCCCTGTTAGACCTGCGCGGCTTCACTGGGCTTTTCACACAGAGGCACGCTGGTATGTGGGGCTGGGGGGGGGGAAAGGTTGGCGTAAAACATCTGTTTTTGACCGTGTTCGTCGGGACTCATTTGTTTGCTTCGTCGGTTCGTCCCGCACACACAAAAAGCGTTCACCGCATTAAGAGTAACAACATAGAAACACAAACACTAGAGTCATGTGTGTTCGCTATGTGTTAGGGTTTGGGTGTCTGGGTGTGTGTGTTTGTGTTTACTCTGCAAAAAAGCAGCAAAGCGTGTTCAAAAAAGTTTGAAAGGAGAGGATAGCTCTTCCCTGATTGGCTAGCTGTAGGGCCTGGCCCGGCTAGTTAGCATCCCGGTGACTGGGATGGTGTCGGCGAGACAAGTTGCCAGGTTGAAAAGTTAACTTTGGAGAGGTTTTCCAGGTTAAGTCTTACCACCACCACCTCCAGGCAGGCGGGCGGGGAGGGGGGGGGGGGTTATCCCCAATCAGTTTGCCTGGAAAACCGAGCCGTAGTTTTCCAGGGTTGTAGTGTTTGGGTCATTAGCATCCGAACTCCCCAACTGTCATTTTCCTCGCTGTTTGCATGCCTGGCTACTGTTCTTGCAGTACGGTGATTAAAGACCAACATTAGGATTCACGCTAGACCTCGGGCTTTCTGGAACCTTGACCGCAATAAACCAACGGTGAGTGTGTGTTTGCATGGGCAGCCTTTCAAAGCGCCAATTATTCTCTCAGCACTGCCATTGCGGAAATGAAAAATTAGACATTTTTCATTCACGGCGTGAAAAGAGAAGAAAAAAAAGTTTGGCGCCGGATTTCACATTAACACATTCTGTCAAAGTCCTTATTCGACGAGCGGCAGAGCGTGACAGCTACTTTAGAAGAGTCGCCCGTGAAGGCTTAATAGATTGGATACCTAGTACCAGTCGGCAACCGTTTTCCCAAGGTGACCAGCTTCCCTCTTTTTTCTTTTTTTTTTTTTTCCTCCTTGATTATTATTTTTTTTCCCTATTTTCACCGTCGTCCATGTGGTGCCTCTCCCTCAGCTAGTTGTGATGCTTTTTAAACATCTGCTGCCCGCCTGATATTAATGTAAGCCAATCAAAAAGTTGTCAGATGTATAATTAAAGTGCCAGTTACGCACAGGTAGCGGCAGCCCGCTGTATGGCGGGTCATGTTTTTGGTTTCAGACGAGGTGTTTCTTTTGATCATCATCATCATTAATATCAAACGTCCGATGGAGGGGGGAGAAAAAAAAAAGATGAAGTCAAAGTGTTACAAAGAAAATTGATTGAGGAGTCGTGTTCTGCGAGCGCGTCGACAGAATTCAAACAGCTTTTACGGTCGAACGGGATCCACTGTACGCCGAAATACAATTCATATCGAAAGGTTTGTGAATGGTGATGCGTACGTATGTTTCATGACAGTCAAAGAAGACCGTTTAATTAAAAAGTACATATTTGAATGTATATTGTACTAGGCTGTATAGTCTTTTGATGACAGGACAATGCATTGCAGTTGTCTCCTATGACCATGCATTCAATACATGTAAGCATGGTGTTAAAAGATTCAAACTAGATCCTTCTAATTGTACTCACTGGTATACCCACAGCCCATGGCTATACATTTTAATAGGTCCTTGTTATAGCCCTGTGTTATTATTTGTTCTTACATAAATTCTGTGATTGTGTGTGTGTGTATATGCATTAGTGTGTGTGTGTGTGTGGGTGAACGTGTGTTTTGTGTATGCCTGCACGTGTGTGTGTGTGTGTGTGTGTGTGTGCATGCACGTGGGTATGTGTGTGCATGTGTACATGTGTGTGTTTGTGCAAGTTGGAACAGTGCCATGTCCATCCAGCTTGAGACATGCTAATGACATGGAGTCCATGCTAACGACATGGACTCCAGTGGCGTGTGTTTTACCAGCTCCACTCTTCTCATTAGACCCTGGTCTCCCCAACCCCACCCCTCCCAATTAAATAAACCACAGCCGCCTGCTGCTCAATACAGTGGATGTATACATGCCTGTTATGTATACACGCATACATAACATACATAGCACTCATACAGGTCAACTTGGTCATGTGTGGGAAGAACCGGTGCTCCCGCACGAAAAACAAACCCACATACATAGATATAGAGACGTATGTCCTTTTTACACACACACACACAAACACACACACACACACACCCCAGGAGTGGTGTGTTCCACAGTGTAAAGTGTGTGTGGGCTGGGGCTGATGGCGATGGTGTTTGAGCAGCCAGTGGTAGCAGGCTGTATTGTTTTCCTGCGAGCCCTGACTCCCATCCTCTCTCCATGCACTTCACAATGCCCTGCCTCTCTGTGTCTTCGTATGCGCGTGTCTGTCTTTCTATCTGTGTGTGTGTGTGTGTGTGTGTGTGTGTGTGCGTCTCTGTCTGTATTTGTGTGCATGCACGTTTGGCCCTCCCTGATTATGGCTGCTCCATAATTAACAGTGATCAGATTTGTTTTGTGGCATAAATGGTGCATGTGTAGAACATTAGGCCTGGCAAGTCTCATTTCACATTCAGCTCAAGGGCTCGGCAGCAGACGGGTCATGAGCGTCGGGGAGCGCCATCGCAAGCCCCGCTCCATATGGTCGTAGCGCCGCATCCTCGCCGGCAAAGGGCCGCGCGCGCCAGACGAGCTCCCTCAAGAACCTAATCGTGTTCTGTAATTACAGAGCACCAGATTTTTTTCTCCTTCCCCTTCTTGTTCTCCCTCCACCACCCCCCACCACCCCCACACCCGCCTCTCTCCCTCTCTCTCTCTTCCAACCCCCACGCCTCCATCATCCCACCACCCTGTGTCTCCCCCCACATTCTTGTTTTCTGGTTGCACTTGCATGCACTTTTCCTTGTCTTGTCTTTTTTCTTTTCTTTTTTTGTACTTTCTATCTTCACCTTCATTTACAGCTGTTGCTCTTTCACTTTTTTTTTTGCTTCTTTAATCGCAGAGTCTGATACGTTTCAGCTCTAACTTTTCTTTTCCTTTCTCCATTATCAGCACCGCATGGTTTATTTATTTATCCTTTCATTTATTTTCTTTTGTTTTCTATTTCCTGCATTAAAAAAAAGCGGTGGTTAGCAACCAGCAGAGGCCAGACAGATATTACGGACGGAGCGATCGGCAGAGAAAGAGTCGAGACACTCCCACATCGGTTAAATTGTAAATTGCTTTATGCGCTCGATGCCGAACAGCCCCAGTCAGTCCTCCCGACCGCCTGGAAAATTATAAATAATTGTAACAGATGCGCCAACATGGCCGGCCTCCAACGAACGAGGCCCCAGATAATTTGGCCGACCCCCTTTGACAGGCCAATTTAATAAAAACGCGAACAAAATCTTCCTCGCTAATAATTTATCACCCTCAACCCCCCCCCCCCCCCCCCCCCCCCCCACCACCACCACCTTCTCTCTCTCTCTCTCTCTCTCTCTCTCTCTCTCTCTCTCTCTCTCTCTCTCTCTCTCCCTCTCCCTCTCCTCCCCAATGGTTAAAGTTGATTACCCTGGCAGTTAACAAGGTCACACCCAGATGCCAGGTATCTGATAATGCAATCAGGAGGAGCTGGAGAGAAGAGGTGATGACATACCGCCTGGCTCCTCTTCTTCCTTCTTCTTCTTCTCCCTCTATGTAAAACACTCTGGGCGCAAAGGCCTCCGCATGTCAAGCACACACATGTGTTGAGAGGACGGTTTGTTGCATGTTGTTGACAACGTGTGTGCATGTGGGGTATTGTGGCTGGGAGTCGGGACAGGTGAAGCTATGTTTCCGTTTCTTCATACCTTACACACCTTCCTTGATTGGCGATAGGTAGACAGATCTCAGAGTAAAGGTAGTGGTGGGAGGCACTGGCAGTCTGTGTTGCTGTGGCACCTGGGAGTGTGAGAGCGCTGACTTAATGCGCCGTTTGTGCTTGATACTGTTGTTTGAAATGTTGAATGTAATGTATGCGTACACAGTATACGTACATTACATACATTTTTGAAAAACTGCTCTATTTTACACACACACACCGCAATTTATAGTTTTTATATCATTTGGAGCATAATCAGTATTTTTCTCTGTGCATACTTACCATGCACAGAGAAATAAGATTACAAGATGTGTATTTACTCCATGGCATATACAATATTCAGTCCTACCTTTATGGTGCCATGAGAACGTCCTGGTAGCCTGGCTGTGCAAAGAGCCAGCGATACACAAGGGTCTTACGGCCCGGCCAGGCCAGACGCGATCGGTGCCCTGCGCCCTGCGCCCTGCGCCCTGCGCCCTGCGCCCTGCGCCCTCTCTAGTTGCTGTTATTGATGGGTGCTTAAAAAACAGGAAATGAAATTCAACACGAGTCCGCCAGTACTCACTAAATGTCGATTGTCCAATCACATGGCCGAACGCGTGCCACACTATGCCTTTTGCATAAAGTTAACTGAAGTTCAACTTTTGTCCCACCCCTTGCAATCCTTTGCACCGCATGATATCCAGCATCCAGTACAAAGTGAATGGGAGGCGTTGCCAATTGCGAGGTGTATTTATTATCTGGTGGGGCCAGGCCGTTGTGGAGGGGCTAGGCGGCTAGACAATGATAAATGACTGACCACACACACACACACACACACTAACACACACACCTTACTGTTATAGCTAGTGGACAGCTGTTCCTTGCCACCTAGTCCCACCTCCACACTGAATGTTCACTACAGCCACTGGAAGTGGAATGGACAGCGAGTGTGTGATTGGGTGAGAGAGGTTCAACGTTTTCTGTATTGCTGCCTGATTCAACTCCCTCAACCGCCACATCCTTATCATTGGCGTCACACAATACAGACACACACTATATTGTCTTGACAAGGAACCCCGGTCTGTGTTTGTCCTCCCAGGAGCTGTCCGATCCGAGGGCGGACGGCCCGGTCTGGACGCCCAGCTCGGGCTTCGACCAGGCCTGGAACTCCTCGGGTCCAGAGCCGGGGACCAGCACACCTCTGGACAGAGGAACGTGGGCGGAGAGGACGTCGGAAGCCGGTTCTAGAGGCCTGCTCTCCGCCAGCGGCAGATGGCAGGTGAGCAAGTGAATCCATTCTCCACCTCTTCCGCCTCCAGCCAGCTCCTCCGGGACTTGGTCGGGCCTGTCCTCCTCTCCCAGACACGAAGCACTCTCAAGTCAGGTGCCATCCATTTAGGATGATGGCTTGGCTCAGCTCATCAGACCCGAAACAAAGAGGAGCATACTGGAAGAGCTTGCGCGAGTCATGCGATTGATCAGACAAACCCCTCGTCTTTGTCCTTAAATCACCACGCCGTACACATGCATGCATGCACACGCACACTGACACACACAAACACACACACACTGATCTACCACCAGCTGTGAGCACAGCAGCGGGTGCCGCAGGTTTCACGCATGCCTGGGGTTCAGCCACCAGCTAATTTACTGCTTCGCTAGTACACTATCGTCAACAGGAAGAAGAGCAGAGCTAACTTACTGCTTTACTAGCACACCATCGTCAACAGGAAGAAGAGCAGAGCTAACTTGCTGCCTTTCTAGTACATCGTCGTCAACAGGAAGAAGAGCAGAGCTAACTTGCTGCTTCACTAGTACACCATCGTCAACAGGAAGAAGAGCAGAGCTACATTAACTTACTGTTTGCTAGTACACCATCGTCAACAGGAACGAGAGCAGAGCTTTGATCTCCGTCATGCTCCTCTCATCAGTTTGGCAGGGAACGCTTGGAGGAGATGGTCTCACGCGGTCCGATTCTTGACTGAAACGCCTGATACTGTACTTTTTCTGTAAACGCATGCACACACACACACATGCATTCAGTGAGTTGTGATGATCCTGGGTGAGCTAATGTACAAAACTGGTATACATGACAAATACAAAATGTTCTGTAAAAAGAGCTTTTTTTCTTTTGGTGACCACCTGCATTTACTTTTGTTTGGAGTGTGTAGGTGTGTGTGCACATGGTTGTGTGTGAAAAGCGGTAAGTAGGCATACACACACACACGGCTGTGTGTGTGTGTGTGTGTGTATGTGTGTGTATGTGTGTGTGTGTGTGTACAGTATTCCTATTCACCTCCTAGGGAGCAGAACAAGCCGCGCTTTGAGAGACACACTCGGGACACGCTGCTGCTGCCATCATAAACAGACCTATTGATGACAGAGAGGCCTCTGGACCCAGAGAGAGAGAGACTGAAAGAGAGAGAGATGGATACTGAAAGAGAGAGATCAAGAGAGAGATACTGAAAGAGAGGGAGAGAGAGATACTGAAGGAGAGAGATGCATCATGGCCGAGAGGTGAAAGAAAAATAAAGACGAGAGTGGAGGCTAGTTCAGGTTCACGTTTTCTTTCCTTTGCTCTTGGTCTGTTTACCGTGCGGTAAATAACATTTTCAACGTACACAAACACACTCACAGAAAAAAACTGTAGCACTCTCATGTCTCTGCTGTCCTGTGCTTGTGTAACAGCTCTATTGGTCTTTCATATTTAAGGAACCATTACAGGGTGCTGCTGTATGCAGGTCAGGTTGTGGATGCTAGCCAGCTGAGAGAGAGAGAGAGAGAGAGAGAGAGAGAGAGAGAGAGAGAGAGAGAGAGAGAGAGAGAGAGAGAGAGAGAGAGAGAGAGAGAGAGAGAGAGAGAGAGAGAGAGAGAGAGAGAGAGAGAGACCTAATTAAACAATACATGAAATCCTACATTTTCGATAGATAAAACTCACTGTTCCATCCCGCCTGAATATCAAATGAAGGCCTTTAAAAGTGTCGGCAAATCAGCCACTTTGTTTAAATACCTCATCTGACTGTGGAGACGGCAGCTGCAAACAGAACCCGAACGGCAGTTGCTTTGTATGAGTCGCATAACAAGACTAGTCCAAACAGCAGTTGCCTTTCCCAGGTTGCCCACCTTTTGAACTGCTTGCATAGCCACTGGCCGTGGGTAGTCGACATGCCGCTCATTAGCATAATGCTGCTATTTGTTAATGACACACCTGGCTGGTAGCAGCATGGGCACAGTGCAAGACATGCACACAGGGTCGCTGGACTCAGCTGAAGCCCTTTGGCACACACACACTTAAACACGCACACACAAACACATACTGAGAAGCAGACAAGCAGTGGTAGTCGATCTGTCAAGCTCAATTACATCATGTCGATGCCGCTGCAGTGTCATTTATACTCTTTGTAGCATTTAAAATGCCCAAATATATTGAAAATGACTATTGATTACTATTCAATAATCAAACCAACAACAGAGAAGTAAAGTATCTGTATTTATTGTATTTTACATTGTGTTTCATCATTTGTTTTTCGGTCACACGATGCACTTTGGTCACATGATGCACATTTGGTCACATGGTCCACCGTCCTCTAACGCTTCTCCGACCTCTACCGCTACTTCCTTCCTTCCCTCCTTCCCACAACTTCTCCTCGCCGCGTCCCGGGTCTACCCCCGGCCGCACGTTTAGTCGCAGTGCAGAATACATCTCCTCAGCCCGCCATCTGGTCGGCCCTCCCCGGCACCGTGGGGGGGCCCTGCCGGCCCCAACCCCTCTCCATTCATATTCCGCGAGCATATTGTTCCCACTGCTTTCCCTGCCACGTCTCCCCTCTCCTCCTTCCTTATTTATCTCCACAGAGGTGGCCGGATAGTGAACGCCCCCCCCCCCCCCCCCCCCTCCTCCCTCCTCCCTCCTCAGTTGGCGGCTCCTCCAGTTGTCCTATCAAGTGTAACCTGGCGGGCCCCGGGTAGAGCAATTAGTGGGGCCTCCCTGCCCACCGCTCGTAATGAAGCCCGGCACATTCCGGAATCCACAGCCCCCCCCCCCCCTCTTACCCCCTACCACACACACCCCCCCCCACCCCCCCCTAATGGGACATCATTATTGTCAAAGAAACAATGTAAATGGAAATGAACATACTCATTAGCCATTCGCGGGGAGAAACCTTTGGCGCACTCTCGCTGCTACCAGCACGCACACACACCCTCGCCCCCCCACGTCCCCCCCCCCCCCCCCCATACACACATGTACACACACTCATATACACACTTTTCAAAAAAAATAATTTTTTAACCCTAACCCTTTTTTGTTTTTTATCTCTCCCTACTTGACTTCTTCTGGTAGTGTGTGTGTGTGTGTGTGTCTGGTAGTGTGTGTGTGTGTGTGTGTGTGTGTGTGTGTTTTACCCCGAGGTGAGCCGGGACTGAGACAAACATGTATTATCCTGATATCGGCATTCACTTCATGCGTGTTCCGCAGATGTTAATTGTTGCATGGCTGTTTCGACCGCCTGTGTACTTGGAGGCGCGCTGAAGCACAACAGCGCCTCAGAGCTTCTCTTTGACTCCGTCTCCCAGGATGCACCTGTGCAGCGGTCCAGGTCCCTCTCCCCGGCGAGCTGCGTGGAGATGGGAGGAGGAGAGGGAGGAGGGAGGAGAGGAGGAGGAGGAGGAGGAGGAGGAGGAGAACAGAGGATGCGGGACCTTGAGGAGCTCCTTCAGCTCAAGGTAAGGAAAAAAAATACTTTGACTACTCCTTTGACTTCTAATGTCTCTCTCTCTCTCTCTCTCTCTCTCTCTCTCTCTCTCTCTCTCTCTCTCTCTCTCTCTCTCACATATATCCATGTTTCTCTTGTTTTTCAATCTGTTTCTCCATCTCTGGATTCACAGATTCAATTATCCCGCCGCCATTTTCTCTTGAAATGCTTTCTTTACTCGTTTGCTTTTCATCTATTCCATCCAATTTTGTGCTATATCTGGGCCACCCCTCGTTCGTTTGCTTTACTTTTTTTAAAACACTCCCCCCCCCCCCCCCCCCCCCCCCGAAAAAGCCAGTCATCCACAAATGGCGGACGCACCAGCTCTGAACCGCCGGATAAGTATGTTTATTCCGTGCGAACGTGCTGTGCAGCAGTAGCCCCGGCTAATAGAGTTAGTGCTTAATGGAGCAGCCTGCCGCTGTGGCCACTAACACCCGGATGATTGTTGCAATCAGGGAGCACAGAGGCAGCAGTCACGCTCTCTCAAGGGTCCAGTCTGCCCAGTGTTGCCTCAGCCCTCCTGCATGACCTTCTCTCTCTCTCTCTCTCTCCCCCTGACACACACACACACACACACACACACAGGGACACACACACACACACACACACACACATACACACACATATGTACGCAAACGCAGAGACACACACATACACACATAAATACACACAGGGAGACACACACACGCGCACACGCAAGGCGACACACACTCATTGAGACACACATACACATGACACACACCCGGAGAGACACACACACACACAGAGTGTGCGTAGGCGGTGAAGCAGCAGGGAAGAAGCTGCTCTGGTGAATGTGGATGCACCCCCCCCCCCCCCCCCCCCTGTCTCCCACCCTAAACGAGTCGACTTCATCACTCTTTTAACCTTCACAGTGCTCTTCACAGACGTCTTTACACAATGTCTTCCTTTTTGCATTATTCTATATTTTTATCCCTCCGCTTACATGCATTTCTGACAGCAAATGAAACTCCCTCGGTGGGGGCGGGGGGGGTGGGGGGTGGGTGGAAGCGGGTGGCTAGTGTCCTGTTTAACCTTCTCGTGTCCGCGGCCCACCTGACACGGTGATCCGTGTGGAGGTCATTCCCCCCCCCACCCTCCCTCCTCCTCCTCTTCTCGCGCAACAATCAACGCAAGACGCGGACGGACATCATTTTCTTGTCAGAATCTCGAGTGTCTTGAATTAGGCTGTCCGAATCGCTGACAAACACTTGGCTGAGCGCCCGACGCAGTGTGACGCATGACTGTCTTACTTAATGGCGCAATTTCAATTTTATGTTTATGCCGGGTTGCGGGCGCATTTAGGCAAAAGTCGACGCGGCGAGGAGAAAAAGGTGGGAAACGGCTCGCTTGCATCGCGTCGACCCCCAAGAGGGGACATCGGGGACGCGAGACGCTCCCGCCGCCGCGTCCTTCACCTGTTATTTTGGTCTTCGTATGTTGCACTTGAAACCCTAACCTCGGGGTACTCCTCTAATAACCCCACGTCATTTGGCTCTCCGCTTGATTCCCGGTTCAATCGTTTCCGATAGAATGCCTTTCAAATTGGCCACGCCAGCCCCCTTTAACGTTGACACGTTGACCTTAGTAGCTAACAGCCGCGGACAAACAAACAATTCCCCACTATAATGGCCTTGTGTTGGTTTTTGTGTGTGTGTTCTCGCTCCAGACTTTTCAAGTAAACATCAGCAGTTGCTCCGTAATTATTTTTCAGCTTGAGGACGTCCACAGATGTCCACAGCGGCTGCGTGGGGATGGTGAGGGTGATGGTGGTGGTTGTGGTGGGGGGGGGGGGGGGGTGTATTGATCGGCGGGCAGGGGTCTGTGGCCTGTCGACCAGAGCTGCTCATGCCCAAGGGGGAGTGCTGCTGCAAAGGAGCATGGGAAGCCATGATGTGGCTAATGCCCTGCCACTCGCACAACCCTCCCCACCCCCCCCACACACACACCACAACACCACAACACCACCCTCCGCAATCAATCAGTCAGCCTTGACTCTTTCTCTGTCCCACTCCCCCCTCCTTCACCCCTCTCCCCCCTTCTCCCCCCAGCCCCCCCCCCCAGCGACCCCTGGTCTGGCCCCTTTCATTAGGGGGGCTGTAGAGGGGTTGCAGATGTCCTCTGTGAATAAAGCATACCCCGGAAAAAAAAATCCATAGTTGTCACATAGGCTGTTTGTGTGTGTGTGTGTGTGTGAGAGAGTGTGTGTGTGTGTGTGTGTGTGTGTGTGTGTGTGTGTGTGTGTGTGTGTGTGTGTGTGTGTGTGTGTGTGTGTGCACACGCGCGCGCACACATGGGAATTTGTGAGTGTTTGTGCGTGTGTGAGAGAGAGTTTGTGTGTTGTGCGTGTGTGTTGGCCGGAGAGAGTTTGCATGTGTCATGCGTGTGTGTGTATTTGCGTGCATGAGTGTGGTGTGTGTGTGTGTGTGTGTGTGTGTGTGTGTGTGTGCGTGCGTGCATAAGAGTGGTGTGCGTGTGTTTGTTTGTGCATGGATGAGAGTTGTGTGTGTGTGTGTGTGTGTGTGTGTGTGTTTGTGCGTACGTGTGTGTGTGTGTGTGTGTGTGTGCACTGTCTCTGTTCTCTTTGTCCTTGTTAATAATAACAGGGCCGAGGGCTTGCGTTTCCCTCTCTGCAGGGCAGCCGTGTCATATCAGCAGTAAACAAGCTCCTTCCCTTCAGCACGGCGCTCCGCAGCCCTCCCATCCCTGACCACTCAACCAGAACCCCGCTCTCCTCCCCTCTCACTTCCCCTCCGTCTGTCTGTCTTCCTCTTGCTCTCTCTCTCTCTCTCTCTCTTTCATTTCTTGGTTTCATTTTTCTCCTCTTTCTCTTTCGTTTTTTTCCGTTCCGTTCTCTTTTTCCTTTGTTTTTTCTTTCTTTCCTCCTTTCTTTTTTCCCTCTCTATTTAGTTTTCGTCTTTCCGTTTCCGTTCCTCCTCTTCCCCGTATTATTGTCCGTCCTTATGCACTCCTCCTCTGCTTCACGTTTCCCACCTCGGTCCTCTGTCCCGGTCGTTCTTTTATCATTTCTCAATTCTTTCTTCCTTTTATTATTATTTCTTTCTTTTTTCCCTTTGTTTATCCTCCTCTCCGTTCCTCTCCTACTTTCCATACCCCGCTGTCCTCTCTTCGTCTCCCCCGTTCTCCCTCACACCGCCGCCCCTCTCCTCCTCTTCTCCTTTTCATTCACTGGTTTTGGTTTCTCGTTGACTCTGCTTGTCCCGCCTGTTGAAAACATCCTCTGCATCTCCTCTGTCTTTCCGAGGTCAAAATAATGGACGGGGGGCGGGGGGGGGGGTGCTGGTTGTGTTGGTGGTGGTGGTGGTGGTGGTCGAGCATTTGCTCCTGTCAAGGAAAATCTATATGTTCTCTTACTTCCTTCTTTAAATTCAGAACCCTGTAGTGTTGTGCTGTGTTTTAATGGCTGTCAACAACCGTGTCAACAGACCCCCCCCCCCCCCCCCAGACCCCCCCCCCCCTATAGCTCCTCTCCTCCCTCACTCCCCATCAAACACCACCACAATATGTGTACCTCTTACTGGCAATAGGATAACCCCACTTACGGGGAGATGTCGGTGTTGCCGGGGGTCCGGGGTGAGGAAGGGCAGGTGTAGATGAATGATTGTTTGGTCACACATGCTTGACCACCTCCTCCATGGTCTCTTTGAGCCGGGCGCACAACATTTTTTGGCGAACTAACAATGCCTCTGCCCTGGTTAGATCTTTTCGACGAGAGGAGAAATACACGGTCGAAGTAGGTTGGAATTTGCCGGCTTCGCACCGAGGAGAGTTGGGTTTGGGTCGAACTTTGTGGGGGAAAACAGAAAGGAACGGTGGAGAAGTGGCTTCAGCCAATACAAATGGTTTTAATAATTGAAAATTATTGGGGGCAGTGTATTGTCTTGGCTAAAGGTTGTTCGACTCCACGCTGAGAGGTCCTGAGTTCGATCCCCCAACGTCCACAACCTAACCTGTAGACATCCTTGAGCAAAGACACCTACCAGAGAAATGAGATGCCTGATGAACATATGCTCCTTAACGACCTGTATCTGTATTCACCGTAAATTGCTCTGGAAGACTGTCTGATGAACGTAATAGGCATAGGAATATTAGTCATTATGTTAATAATGGTTTTTTTGCTCATTGTTTATTATTTTATCGTGATATGATTTGTCATTATGGGGAG
>JAOPHQ010004704.1:0-32610 GCA_030340625.1 Merluccius polli | reverse complement strand
ATATATACAATATATATACACACACACACACACACATATATATAAACACACACACACACACATATATACAAATACATATATATACACACACACACACACACACATATATATACAAATACACACAATATATATATAAATATACACACACACACACACACACACACACACACACATATATACAAATACATATATATATATACACACACACACACACACACACACACACATACTGTATATACATACATTATATACACACACACACACACACATACTGTATATACACACACACACACACACACACACACACACCACACACACCACACACATACATACATACATACATACATACATACATACATATTACATTTACATACATATATTATATATTATACACACACACACTCGCACGACATTTTTTAATTGTACTTTTATACATTATATATGTTATATACACCTTGCGCTGCACGAGCCGCGGATCTTGGCTCCTTGTCAAACACATGGCATCTGATGGTGGTCGTCCCCACGTCCACTACACAACACGAAACTTTCCCTCCTCAGTCCGTTCCTGCGACTCCCTCATCTTCGGCACACATCAGCTACCGACACCGCCGTTCACCCTCCGACGCACCGCATCGCGACACGCTTCCCGCCAATAGACTCAACTGCCGTTTCTCCCGGCCGTGGTCGCCTGGGTTACGCCGACTCCAGCCGACCCTCAAGTGATGTGAACTTTCGTCTTAAGCATTGAAGTGATTCGAGCTCCCTACGGGACTTTAATGTGTGGCCTGGTTGGTTCCGGGTGGGTTCTGGGTGTCGGGGTTAGCCGTCACGGCCGGGCCCGTTGTAAAACCGGTTGCGTTAAATCACGGGGGACCCGCTTGCGTTTTCTGTTTCTAATGAGAACCAAGCTCGCGTGACCGCCCCCGCCGTGAGCAGCAACGGCGCGTAGCCGGCTCGCTCCCACGGAGCCCCGCCCACCGACCTCCTCCTGTTAGCTGTTAGCCGCTAGCCTGCTACTTCAGAATAAGTGCCTGGCGGGCGCTACAGTTAGGCTACCGCTAGCTTCAACGAGGAGGCGCCCCCCCCCCCTCACCGTGGGTGACGTAATGGGAAGACGGAGCGACCGCTGGGCTTCGGCCAATGCAATCGCTCGCTGCTACGGAGCCCGTTTCCGCCGGTCGAAATTAGGAGATGAAAAGTCATAATTGTGAGTTTAAAAAAAGTCGAAATGATGAGATGAAAAGTGCGCGTGTGCTCCAGTTTACCGGTGGGAAATGGGCTTCCCTATTCAATTCAATTTGACACCGACATGGCTTTACAACAGGTGAATGACTTCATTTGCTTGCTGATACACATGGGATTGTAACTCAGCAAATGCAGCCTTGAAAGGATTTTAAAAAATGAACAGCTCTGGTATAGAAAGATTAAAACCGACGTGGCTGAGGTGGCAACCTTATAAAAACCCATTTCCACCAGTAAGATGGAGCACATGCGCACTTTTTATCTCATAATGATGACTTTTTTTATTTCATCATTTCGAGTTTTTTTTAATCTCATAATTATGACTTTGTCTCATAATTTCATTTTTGTAATCTAATAATGTTGCCTTTTTTTAAATCTCATTATTATAACTTTCTATCTCATAATTTTACCATGGGGATATGTTTTTATTTTACCTGAAGTGGGTTTGGAAAAGGGTCCTGGATATGGACTTTTACTTGTTCGGCTTCCGTACGAGTAGACTTCGACGCATGCGCATGCAGAGGTGTGCCATGTGTTTGTGTATGAGCTCCCCAGACTACAGGACTACACATGTTTTGTTAGCGACTTACTGTTAATTTACACACCACAAACTCAAATTCAGTGCTTGTCAGAACAATGGCAGCATCAGACGTAAGATTGTTATTCATACCATTACATCAATTTGACGTTAATGTGTGCTGCACACACTTTATTAACTCTTTCGCAGTTTTTTTAATAGCATGAATGCTATTAGTTAGCCATACATTTTATACACGTGTTTACTAGCAACATTTGGTTTTTGTTTTTTTTCATGCGATTTCATGCTAGAGGTAATGGTCTCTAATGTTTATTTTTTTTTGCAATATCTGTTATTACCTGTTATTTTAGATTGTGAACCCCAAAGAAGACCAACCAATGGCAGACGAAGAAGTAAATATTGGTAAGTCACTGCAACTGTTGGTTTGGAGACTTGGCGTGTGTATTTATGACAACAATGTATGTTTATAAGACAGCAATGCGTGTCTTGTGCAGCAGTGACTGGGAAAAGAAAGGCAGTGTCAGAGGCCGAGATTTGCCCATCAAAAAAACCCAAGACCATAAATGATGGTATGTAAACAGTGTCTACTTAGATTTGTGCAATGTAGAGCTTCTCTTGAGTTCACATTTTAATTTTCCCCGTTTGTTCTTCTTTTTTATAGGGTTCTGTGTTTTTATTGGCAATTTGAACAAGACCAAGAACTACGAACAAGTCAAAATGTCCCTGGCAAATTACTTAATGAACCAAAGTCTGTTGGTCCAGGATATTAGATTACACCCTAACAGGTGAGAGTGATGTACTGAAGTTCTTATTGGCTCATGTCATGTGTCATGCACTCGAATCCTGAACAATGTTGGTTTGTATTCATGCAGGTCGTTTGCATATGTAGACTTAGCCTCCGAGGTGGACTTGACCAAAGCCTTGACTCTGAATGGTAAAAAGGTCCTAGATTTGCCCTTGAGGATTTCCAAAGCTAAAGTCAAGGTTAATGAAGACAAGAAGAAAAAGAAGAGGGTGAAACCTACACCGGAGGAGAAAGCAGGTAAAACGTCAGAAAAGATGGGATGTTGTCGGATTGATAAAATGTTAGTAGTGTTAGATGTTGAATCAGTTGTGTGTAGATGAGTAAACAATTGAAAGTGTGTGTCGTGAGTACTTAATTAAGTAATGTGTGTGTGTTCGTCTATGTGACTTGTTGTTTTACAGCCAAGTTTTCCAAGTGGTTGTCGGTGACGAACCTTCCCCACAATTCAACGAAGGCAGATATTATGGGCATCTTTAAAACTGCAGTTGATGTACAGTTTCCTGGAGGAACCACGGGCCCAAGCAGTGGGTGAGCCAAGAGTTAGAACCTCTATTTAGTAGTTTAGCAGATGCTTTTATCCAAAAGAGGCTGTGCATTCAGATGCATAGTTGGACATCTTGCTCAAGGGATGTCTACAGATAGGGGATTGAGCCCAGCCAGTTGCCACTTTACTATACTTCCAACTGAAATGGAACGTACATTTTTGTTGCAATATTCTTATTATGTATTTTGGCCTATGTGCTATGCTAGAATCCCTATAGCAAAGAAATCAGCCATGGCCTACTTATTTGGAATACATCTATGGCATTGATGATTGTTACTGCAATAAATGAGACTTAGCTGGTAGTCATGGCCTACACGTGTCCAACTGATGTAGTTTTACATTCATCCAATTGACGTCTGTTGTACAGTTGGTAAACAAACTACTTTTAATTCACACGTGTCACAAGCAGGTCAAATCCACTGCATTTTCTTTGCTGGGTAATAATCAGGACACGGTATGAAACACGTGTGACTCCACAGCTAGTCTAGCCTAAACTCTATTTCCCCATTCCACAGTTTAATAGAAGTCAATGTGTGAGGTTGCTCTCTTAATGTAACAGTACGCAATTACCAAAAAATGAATGAAATAGCCTATTCTAGACATAAAGCATTAAACTTAAAGTAACTTATCCATTATGATTAATTTACTTTTGCTATTCTAAGATTCAAAAGTTATAACTCAAAATGTACATCTTCTAGGAATAGTATAAGCAAACTATGGGAAAATTAACATGCTACTTTGCCTCATACAATGATTGTTTTATGGATTGTATTGTGTATAAAACTGATTAAATTTCAATTTTCGACAGCATTGCAATTGTGCACTTTGAAACCAAGGAGAAAGCTGAGAAAGCCATGAAGAAGAAACGAGGGAAGAAACTCAGAGATAGAGTGATAAAGATAAACACTTACAGATCAAAAAGGGATGCCAGTGTCGATGGCGAAAACACTCCAGGTAAGAGTTTCACTACACTTCAAAGTAGTGACACATGTTTTGAAAAATATCTTTATAGCTAAACACTACATATTGTTGGCTAAATACTACAGACACTGGTATTATTTGAACAATGCCATTTAAGAAAATCTTATGTATCTATTATCTATTTATTTTAGCCATTGCACCAGAGACTCCAACTAACACACTGATAATTAAAAACCTGCCCCGTCTGGAAAGCGAGGTGAAGCTAAAGAAGATCTTCAAGAAGGCTGTTGGTATCAACGTAGCCAAAGACGGTAACAACGCCAGAGGGTAAGACGCTGTATCACAATGTACCCTCAAGGGCTCCCAAACCTTGTCATGCTATCGCCCACCTGTGGAGGGGCTTTTGGACCCACCAAATATTCTGAGCAGTAAAATAAGCAATGCATTACCATATCCAAAAAGTTTGATGTTCGATGATTTCTGTTTATTGAAATTAGATGGACACGGTATGTAGACATGCAGGTATAATTTATCTTCTCTTTTTGGTGAAACAAATGTTTATTGTGGAATGCAACCTACTGTTGCGACCCACTTATGGGTTGTGTCCCAGTTTGAAAACCACGGCCCTAGACCCTAATGTTTTGTAAAAGAAATGATTCCAACCAAAACACTTAACCTTCCTTACTGTTCTCCACAGATTTGCGTTTGTTGATTTTAAAACTGTCAAGGATGCCAAAGAGGCCATGGAAATGGCACAAGGCATGAAGATATTAAAAAAGGCAATCCAAGTTGATTACTGCAAAACTAAGTTCCGGCCAGTGACTAACGAAGGTATTTGTGATTTTCTGTCGGCCTTCATTTGAATTCTGTGTGTGCTCAATACATTGATTTGTATGAATGTTTATTCAATGATCCCCGTTAGCTGAAAACACTATAGTCAGTCCTCCACATATAACGCAGAAGGAAAAAAACAGTGTTAAACAAATGTGAAAATGAATGCGAGTTTGAATAGAACAAATGATATACATTTGACACAATCCAACATTAACATATGAGCATTACCATCAGAACGTATTCTCACTAATCAGTTACTAGGAAGTCATGTGTTGCCAACCTTTAATGAATGAACACAGACTAATCACACATGTTCTTTTGTAGTTAATACGCTGCTCATGCATCTTCTTTTGTAGTTCTCCTAACAACACTGATTGTGACTGGACTGGACGAGATAACCACACAGGAGACTCTTAAAACTGCATTCGAGGGGTGCACGAGTGCCAGGATCATTCGAGATAAGAAAACAGCAAAGTCTAAAGGGTATTTATCTTGAACTGCATTCGATTTTTCCATTTGGGGTCTGACAATATAGCTACAAAGGTCTCTGTTTGATCCTCGAACACTTCCACATGCAGTATGCTATACAGTAATTCCAAGTCAAAGGATTAGCATGGTACATAACATAGGAGGAAGGTGATTGGATCGTGCCATTGTAGACTTTGTATGGGGGGGGGCATCACACATTGTATTCATATGTAGAGATGGAGAAAGATGGGTTGATTTTTAGATCACTATCATTTTTTAGACATCTCGATGTACAAACATAAAATATAGTAAATCAGTCGTGTATATAAAAGCAATATTGGTTATTAATGTGTTAAAGAAATAAAAGGTATAATGTAAAGTAACATGATGTTTCATAGGTTAATCATATAATACTGGGGTAACAAGGTGTGAAAAACTCTGCAAAACCCTAAACAGTTATTTCCTTTCCTCAGGTTCGGCTTTGTCGATTTTGCCCAGCAAGAAGCCTGCCGGGCTGCCAAAGAGTCCATGGAGGACTGTGAGATAGATGGCAAGAAAGTGAATCTGGCCTACGCCAAGCCCCAGGTCCTCCCTCCTAAACCAACGCCTAAGAAACAGTGTAAACAACAGCATACAGCACAGCCTGGAGACCAGCCTGAAGATAAGCCTGAAACCCAGCTGGGAGATGAACCTAAACCTGAACCTAAAGATCAACCTTCTGGTGATAAATCTACACAGTCAAAACGTCATAGGATCAGAAAAAAAGGTAATGAGATTAAATTGATGGCAATTGTTGATTAACTTTAGCTGTTTTCAGATGTATTTGGCTGTACCAAGCTTTGAGTTCAAACTGTTGGGATGCACCCAACAATTTAATTAGATGAGACAAAAACATATACCACCAATTAATATAAGCCATTTTGACATGACGCATTTTAGCTGATATATCCCATATTGTTAATATAACAGAATAATTGTCTGCCACTGGCCTGAATTTACTCAATCGTTTTGGTATTTTAAGGTAAAAAACCAGCAGCACAAGCTAAAGCAAAGGATGGAGCAAAGGATGGACCGGAGAACGGAGCAAAGGATGGAGTGGAGAACGGAGCAGAGGATGGAGCAAAGGATGGAGTGGAGAACGGAGCAGAGGATGGAGTGGAGAACGGAGCAGAGGATGGAGCGGAGAACGGAGCAGAGGATGTGGCAAAAGAAGCAGAAGTTAAAGAATAACTTGTGAAGACTCTTTGTTCTCCAATATCTTCAATGTTTGAAGAATCGTGATCACAATACTCTATTTTCCCCTTTAATCAGGAGATTAAAATGTCAATATACATTCTCTGGGGAAAGTATTTTCTATCGTTTTATGTATTGTGTTCCTATTCCATCGTCATTTTATTTCCTAATATTGTATAGGTGATAATGTTCAGTCGGCATTAGGCTATTGCAAGAACCTATGAATGTTAGGAAGTCTTTTATTCTGATTGAAATGCAAGCATCAGATAATGTAGTGCTACGATCACTTGGGAATAACATTGCTCATTGTTTTAATTGTTCATCCAATTGTCTGAACGTCCCCATCCAGTAGACTTGCCATGTGTATATACTAAGTTAGGCATAAGTGTGGATGTGAACTGTTCTCCAAGGCTAATTAAATGAAATAATATCTGACCAACACCACCTCTGCTTGTGTGCGTCTTTTTTTAATTATTTTTTTTAAACTACTTAAAAATCAAACAAAACAGACCAGTGTTGGAGACACGTGGTGGATGTGTGTGTGTGTGTGTGTGTGTGTGTGTGTGTGTGTGTGGAGGGGGTGGGTGGGTGTGTGTGTGTGTGTGGGAGGGGTGTACACCATGTTCCCGCCAGTCTGGCCAACTTATCAGGAATTCGCCAAAAGGTGTCTCCCCCCCCTCCCCCCCACCAATGACCTCACATCCTGTTGTTCACTTCCTAGTCCCTGGTGGTGAATGGAGAGTGGCTGGACCGGACCGGAGGGGGTCCTCGCAGGGTCTGAGCGCCGCGGTGCCCCTCGCTAGGTCGTGTCGGGAGAGCATGTCTGTCTGACGGGATACTGCGCGGTTCTTGCAATGCGTCGTTGTGCACGTTTAGAGGGATAATAATGGGTAAGTTTTTGTTTTTTAATGCCCCCCTTTTTTTTAGTTGAGCATGCACGGCGTGCCCCCCCCCCCCCTCCTGCACGGCAGGTAGACGCGCCGGGCTCAGGTGAATATAAGCGGGGAAACTCTGGAGTAAACCATTATAGAGTACCGGGGGGGGGGGTCGTCCTACTTGCAGACGTAGGACGGATCGGATAATTGGGTCGGCGTGCATACCGGGCCACACGGTTCGCCCCCCCCCCCCCCCCCCCGTTACGTCTGGATTTACACAGTGAAGTTATTAGACAAAAGTTGGTTTAAATGTAGATATCTACTCCTAAACTAGTTCAGCAAAGCGATTATACGTAAAGTCGGATCATAGCCTACACGCACCCCTCCACGAATGCAAGTTATTAAGTTAAAAGTTGATTTAAAAAAACATGTAAATCACATTTAACGTGTGGAAACGTACAACCTCAGGTGCGGTTTGTTGGTTGAATGAACGGGCTGCAGCCTCGGTGGACCGGGAGACTGGTGGTGCTGCACACACGTCTTACTGGGGCGGGGAGGGAGGAGGGATGTGATTGAGGGGGGATCGGACCCGGACCCGGACGGTCCTGACCGGTACCACCACCACCACATAGGATCTGCACCTTCAGTGGTCTTGGAAAACCACTTTAGTCCATGTTATTATAGGTCTGTAGTTAGGCCTACTAGTAGGCTGCAATGCAGTGTGTAATCAAGGAATAGGTCTTGAGTAACGGTCTTTAAAAAAAATAAAAACAATATATATATATTTTAAAAAGCGTTATTAATAAAAGCAATGAGAGCAACAGTGACTTGTCGATATTACAACGGTCTCTGTTGCCTCTGACTTCATGCTGCCTCTCCCAGCGACACGTTAGCTGCTCAACTAGCCTTAACTGACCGTTAACTGACCGTTAACTCACTGTTAACTCACTGTTAACTGAACTGACCGTTAACTCATTGTTAACTGACTGTTAACTGACTGTTAATTGACTGTTAACGGACTGTTAACTCATTGTTAACGGACCGTTAACTGACCGTTAACTCATTGTTAACTGACCGTTAACTGACTGTTAATTGACTGTTAACTGACCGTTGGTCTGTTTGCTGGGGGATTGGTTGACCTCGTCGTTTGTCCAAATCCCAGTAAGTCGTTAATCTGCGGTGTGTGTTTGCAGGTTTCCCCACCATGTCCTCCTGAGTCTCCAAGCATTGTATGGCGGCGGCGTCATTAACCGACCGGTCATTTATTTACAGGCCAACGACTCCAACGAGTTAATGTGTATTTTCATCAGTGGTTTATGGCTCCGGTCATCAGAAGTTGGCCAATCGACACCCGAGTTGTACGACTTCCTTGTGTTGTTTTTGGAGCAGCCTATTCAGTGTTGACGCCGTCAGCCAATAGACGATCAATCAATAAGACGATCAATCAATACCGTGTGTGTGTGTGTATGTGTGTGTGTGTGTGCTCTTGCTCCGTTGTTGGTGGTCGTGTTATTTCTGGTGGGATGGTGACGTCAGAGGTGATCAAGATCGTCAACCAGGGCCAGGAGGATGAGATGGTGAGATCACGTTTTGATCACTAATCACTTATTCACTCTTCATTCACTCACACAGCTGCACCTGTTACACAACCTGGATCCTTCCTATCTACACTACACCACACTAAACATGTCATATAGCCTACCGCTCATTTAGTTCATGTAATCCTTCATAAAGCATTGTGCTGACATGAACATACACAGTAAGCAATTCATAACCAGTTTTTTAATTATCAATGAGATCATTGTTTATACGATCATATATAAAGCTAAAGATTTAAAGGCTACTTACAATGTGTGTTAATAGCATGCATGTGGGGGGTAATGCTTTATAAATGATGAATTCACTATTCACCAGTACGTTATTAATGCCTCAGAGTTGCAGCGATGAGCGATCGACCCTCACAGCACCGCTATTAACACTGCCGTGCCGTTTGCCGGGCCCCTGGGTGGGCTTGACAGGAGGTGTGGGGGTACCGGCCCTGCGCGTGGAAGCGGGTCCTGGTGGCGGTGGGCGCCGTGGGCTCGGGGGGGCTGCTGCTGCTGCTGCTGTACTGGCTGCCCCAGTGGAGGGTGAGGGCCACCTGCACGCCCTCGGCCCTCGGAGACGCCCGCACCCTGCTGCTCCGCTCCACGGTGGGTCGTCACGGCAACCGATCAATCAATCATCGATTTATGTATCGACAACGTATGCGTCTGAGAGCCCTCGGGCGACGCTTGGGTCGTACGTTGTGGGAAGTCGAATGTGTTGCGGGAAGTCGTCGTTTTACTGTAGCGCTTGAGGAAGTTGGAGTTGTGTTTAGAACAGGCGTTTTGCTGAGATGTACTTTTATCTCATTGCGCTTTACCGCTCGTAAAGTACTATGGAAACCTTGTGTTGTGAGTCCAGCAGCACTCCAGGGGGGTTTTAAGAAACATGGTCGTGTAACACATGACATTTTTGTTACTCCAACTTTGCTAGCGTGATTTATTTGTTCACACCCGTCACTCGTAAGTCGATTCGGTTTAAAAGCGTCCGCTAAATGTAAGATCTGAACCGAAACATTTCACATAAATTCTCTTTAACTACACGCAGTCTGTTACGCCGGGATGAGAAGCAACGCTAATTCTTAAGTGCTATCGGATGATTGGTTATTGATTGGGAACGATGTGATTTCAGCAGTTGTGTATCGCCACCACAGGACGAGTTCAGGCAGTGGTTCCGGGTCAAAGTTCACGAGATGCTGGCGCCGGGGAGGAAGCCCTTCGACGCGATGGAGCCGCCGGTGGCGGACCGGCTCTCTATCGGAGGAGGAGGGCGGGACCTGGACCCCTGTGGGATGTTCCCTCACAACCAGCTCATACCGGTAATCTGGACCGGGATAATAGTTCAGAACGTGTTCATAGGTTCTTGTTGTTATGTGTACATTCATGATTGTTATTTGATTAGTAGAGGTATCATACAAATGTGTGTTTATATGATACCACACATAAATGTGTGTGTGAGGTTTCTACTTTTATTTGTACTTCTATAGTTTTTATAGATGATTTTTCAGTGAACCCACTGTCAAACGGTCTCCCATACTATTTATATATTCACCACAACTGGTCGAGAACCAAATATATTGACATTTTTTATCCTTCTTCAATATTGACATTGGACCCAGAAATCCAATATGGCCGACATGTAAACGTCCCACACTCACATCTCCATTCTTCTCCGTTTCGGTCCAGATCCAATACTTCAGTCACCACAGTACCAAATACTACTGGAACGAGACGATACAGAACTTCGAAACTTACAAGTAAGCTCAGAAAAAAGCCCTACACTTCTACGCTGAATATAAAATTGTATTATTGATTTATTTATTTATTCATGGATTCAATGGGGAGGACCGCACAGTGGCGTGGCTATCAGTGGCGTTATTCATAATAGCTCAATAGTTGGCTTTATGCGTGTGACTGCCATGAAGATGAATTCATGTATTGTGAATGAATGCTGAATGAATACTGAGTCATTTGTGTGCTTGTGTGTTTGTGTGGGTTGGTGGGTGTGTGTGTGTTTTTGTAGAGGTTTGGAGGACGTGAAAGTGAGCTGTGCTGGTATTCACTCTGAGCTCAGCTCTGGTCCTAGTAAACAGTTGCAGGCCTACAGGTATGTACAGCTACACATAGGCACGCACACACGCACACACGCACACACACGCACACATGCACAGGACAATAACAAGATTTGAATCTTCCCAGGGCATTTGCGTTTTGCTTTCCATTCCATCTCAGCCTACTCAAACCCATAAACACACACACACACACACACACACACACCACCCATACACATACACACACACACACACCACCCATACACGCACACACACACACACACACACACACCACCCATACACGCACACACACTGGGGTCATGAATCTGTTTTCCTGTTTACTGTTTCTGGGCAGACTACTTCAGCAACTGACGATATGAACACATTCTTGTCCAGATATTAGTGCTCTTTCCAACACACTTTAAGGCTTATTTACTTGTGCGATTTATTTAACTTAAACTTTACTCGTAACTGTTGTTGTTCGTAATTGTATTTTTACCTAAAGCTATATTCTTAAATGTTTATTTTTTCACTTGAAGCTTTATTCTTCTCTCCAAAGGAGGTTGTTTTTCGAGGAGAATGAAATTGCCGTCAGAGTTCCTTCTATGTTTAAGCTCCTCATCAAAGAGGTGCGTGGAGAAGGTCCAAGCTCTCTGAAGAGCTGTCAAATAAATATAACATAAAAAACATAAACGCAGATTTTACCTCTGTGTTGACCTATTCTCTCTCTCTCTCTCTCTCTCTCTCTCTCTCGCTCTCTCTCTCGCTCTCTCTCTCTCTCAGGTGTTGAATCCTTTCTACATCTTCCAGCTCTTCAGCGTTATTCTGTGGAGCTTCGAGGACTACTACTACTACGCTACGGCCATAGTCTTCATGTCTGTTATATCCATAGCCACCTCGCTGTACACCATCAAGAAGGTGAGCTGGCTAGCTACTCGTTTCACGTACGCATTTGTCCAAAGCGACTTATTGTTTTTAGTGTTTTTTTGATATTGGTTTATACTTTAAAGGGTAAGTAAACCCCCATTTTAGCATGAGAACCAACAAAAAAAATTTGAACACTTTTAGAAAAGACAAACACATTGGGTATCATAGGAGCGATGGGCTTTGTCAAACGCACGTCACACTTGAGCAGAAACTACCACTCCGGAAAAAACGCTTTTAGCCGGAAGTAGCAGACTTCTCGTATGTTCCTGGAAATCTCTTTAATAAACTGTGTTTTCTCTTCTTTCCCAGCAATACGTTATGCTTCACAACATGGTGGCGGCTCACAGTGTAGTCCGAGTGTCAGTCTGCAGAGGGGATAAAGGTAGGCGCTCACATCTGACCTTAACTCAGCTGTAAACATAACAATATGTTTTTATATGCTTTCGTATCATTTTTATTCAAGATTCAAGATTCAGCTTAGTTTTGATTCAAGGTGTTTTATTTGCCAAATGCAACATAGTGGAATACATTTTTGTCATGCATTCCCACAACAAAATAAAAGTGAAAATAAAATTGAAGAATAGATTAAATAAATTAAACGGACAGGAAATTGAATGAGAGAGGGAATGACATGAAGCATAAATACCTCCTCTATTTTATTGAAATAATAGACTACAGTGTCTTTATTATCTCCATGAATCCTGGATTTACTACCTTTTTGTGTGTTTTCATCCCAGACATCGAGGAAGCCATGTCTACTGAGCTGGTCCCTGGTGATGTCATCATCATCCCAGCCAATGGGATGATCATGCCCTGCGATGCTGTGCTGGTGTCAGGAACCAGCATAGTAAACGAGAGCATGCTAACAGGTGCCTATACCCATTTTATATATATATATATATATATATATATATATATATATATATATATATATATATATATACATATATACATATATATACTGACCTGATAGAATATCATAAAGTACATTCATTTTACGTTATTATTTTATTATGTTTTGTACTTATTACTTTATTATGTAATTTTGTTTTTGTTTACAATTCTTTTTGTTTATTTTTTCAATGTAAAAACCCCTGTTTTAGCATTAGAAAATCAACATTTGTTTTTAAAGGTGCTACACAAATAAAGTGTATTATTATTATTATTATTATTATTATTATTATTATTATTATTATTATTATTATTATTATTATTATTATTATTATTATTATTATTATTATGTCAAATCTTTCCCGTCTCGTTTTTTTTTTTTATCTGGCAGGAGAGAGTGTGCCCGTTACGAAGACGGCGCTGCCCAGCTCGGGGACGGAGGGGGCCTCCACCTACAGCACAGAGGAACACAAGAGACACACTCTGTTCTGTGGAACCCAAGTCATCCAGACCCGCTTCTACACAGGCCAGCTGGTCAAAGCTGTGGTGGTCACAACCGGTGAGACATCATCTTCCTTGGTGGCTCCACCCACTTGTGCTATTATACATGCCACTCCCTCCCTCTTTCACTTTTCTTCACTGTCATGTTCACAAAGGCACACAAAATAAACATTTGAAATTAAAAATAGAAATAAAAATAAATTAATAAAAATTAACTAAGTAAAATCTATAAACCAGTGATTCTTATATTTCTGTATTAGTTTTTGTTTTTTTAATATTGTTGATTACTTGTATTTATATATTTTTTAAATTATTTATTTAAAAGTAAAAAAAAGAGGTTGTCTTTGAAACTTTTGCTATAGACAGGGTGGCTATGAACAACTAAATCATGACAATATTATGAGACACAGGTTTTATTGCTAGAAACTGTAACCGGCTTTAACCCGTGCTTTTGACATTAAATATTAACCCTTAATCGCCATTCATAGGAATTGGCCTTCCTAAGACCCACTAAAGATTAAAGGAGATGTGCATGTCCAGTATCTCTGCAGAAAGCCATACTGTTGGTGTCTGGCAGACAAGATTGTGTTCTGTGTTGGGAAGAGATTCTAGCATAGAAGACATACTAATTACAAACACAAGAAAATGTAACACCCCAGTAAATGTGTATTTCACAATGCTTTGCACAATGTGTTTTTAAGTCATCACTATTTTGCTATTATTTTCCCACTGGGTTTTATGGAGTTTTTACTTTACCCTATAGACTGTGAGGATTGTGATATCACAGTCACAAATATAGTCTATAAAACAAAACAAAAACTAAATAATGACAAAAAAACTAAACTGTCTACTAAAAGTAGATTAGGGAGACGCCAAACAGGACAATTAACAATGCTAGTGATTATATTTCTTTACTTTATGCACCCCGACATTGGTGGGTACAGCGCAAAAAAATAAATGAACGCGAGTAATCATGGCCTTTGGACCTTCCCGCTCCCGCAGGCTTCAACACAGAGAAGGGCCAGCTGGTGCGCTCCATCTTGTACCCCAAGCCCACAGACTTCAAGCTGTACCACGACGCCTACCTCTTCCTCCTGTGCCTGGTGGCTGTGGCCGGGATCGGATTCATCTACACCATCGTACTGAGCGTCATAAACCAGGTAGTTCTACCTACATATAGCTTTGGCTATCAGAAGGATATTGAGTTTGATATTCTGTTCTGTACACCTTGAAGGTGATTGTTTTTTTAAATTTTTTTATTATTATTGTAAACTCATAAACTGATAAGCAATTATTTTCATGTAACTTAAAATGTCATTCATTGTTTTGTATGTGGTACTTTTCAAAACAAATGGAGTTCAATTAAATAGAATATGCATCAAAAGAGTAACAACAAATACATTGAAACATACATTTATTTTTACTATGGCTGCAACGATTAGTCAATTAATCGATTAGTCGATCGACCGAAAACTATAATTAATCATTTAGGTAATTTATCAAGTACAAATACCAAACATTTGCTGCTTGATGCTTCAGAAATTCAAATGTTTCGTTTATGGATCATTATAAAATGAATACTTTAGTTTTTCTTGGCTGCTTGTCAGATAAAGCAATCATATTTAAGACATCACTTTGGACACTGGTAACTATTATTAATGACATTTTCTAGACTAAATGAGTAATCGTTTATTCGAAAAAATTAACAATACATCGACTATGAAAATAATTGTTAGTTGCGACCCTACTTTCTACTATGCTTTACTCTCTCCAGGTTCCCGCCAAAACCATCATCATCGAGTCCTTGGACATCATCACCATCACGGTGCCTCCGGCCCTCCCGGCGGCCATGACGGCCGGCATCGTGTACGCCCAGCGCCGCCTGAAGCGCCTTGGCATCTTCTGCATCAGCCCCCAGAGGATCAACATGTGTGGACAACTCAATCTGGTCTGCTTCGACAAGGTGGGGGGCCCGCCTTCGATGCGCTGTTAGGCCTACACCCACACTGGTTTAGCGGAGGTTGAAATTAGGCCAGTCAAGTCAGGGATTCGTCCTTCCAGAGATGTTGAGGAGTGCAATAGTTCTCAAATGAGTGAATTTGACAGCCTACTGTATTTACATTCACATTCACACTCAGGGAATTCTGACACCCGTCTCATGAAATATTATAAAATATGTATTTTGATGGTGTTCATATACATATTAAGACACAGCGACAATTGAACGTGTACTGCAGCTGAGTGACTGCTGTGTCTGTGTCTCGGCTCTACAGACGGGCACGCTGACGGAGGACGGCCTGGACCTGTGGGCCGTTCAGAGAGCGGAGGACGGCAGGTTAGAAACTCTCTCTGAGGCTCTCTGTGTGTATACGCATACGTCTGCCTACTACATACTTCCCTGATCGGTGGTCAAGTTACCCTTAAAGGTCACAACCAAAAGATTCATGAGCAGCAAAAGCGGTCAGCAGCCTTGCATTTTCAAAGAGAGAGCCGGTGACCAGGAGCAGTGGTCGCCGTAGCAGCAGTGAGCAGCGTGACGACGAGAAGTGTTGAAATCCTTTTTATTTTATGCAAATTAGCCGCAGCGGCGCTGAAGCAGCAACTAAAAGCACAGCTGGATTGTATTTTCTCCAGCGCTAGTTTCTAGCACACGCGGAGGAGAAGCTATTTGTCGATGTCTGCGGTCTCCCGGAGCTATAATCACTCAGTTTGTCTGCCGGGACACAAACATGGATGCAAACACAAACGTGAGCTTAAGAACAAGGTCAAATAATTTGGGTGTGGAAACATACTAGGCCAACGATGTGATCCTGATTCGATTATTAGATTCGATTCAACTTTGATTCCAGTTACGTTGCCATGCGTACAATAGCCGAAAGTCAATGATTTGGAAATATTATATTAAATATTACTTACTAAATAATAAACAGTGGAAACGTGGAAAATAGTTAATTTGATCATGCTTTCTGAGCTGCTGAGGGCTTTTACTACAAACTTGATAGTGGGCACGACCGAACCGGACGTGGTGCCAGAGCACCCACAGGCGCAAATGTATCTGTTGGTGTGACAGCACAGTTACGGTCTGTACACTGGCACCCCTTTTCCCCCCCTGTCAATGAATGAGTTGTTATGTCCTTCATCGGATGTCCTCTGCCTGACCCTGACCGAAAACAAGTGTATCTCTTTTAGTTTTTCTTGGCTGTAGGCATTGCAATCTTTATCATGTCCCCCGTCATTCTCCCTCTCTCTCAGAAATGTGTCTCCCTTGACCATGACATTTCACTTCAATGCGTTTAAAAAGAGAAACTTTTTTGTTGAAATTTTCATGGCTGCAGTCAACGTCATCCATCACTCCCCCCCCGCCACCCCCATAACCCGTTACAGATTTTCTCCACCTGAATTTGACCCCTCGAAGGAGAGCCTGGTGTACACGCCTTTCGTGGTCTGCATGGCGTCCTGCCACTCCCTGACCAACATCAACGGAGAACTGTCCGGAGACCCTCTGGACCTCAAGATGTTCGCCACCACCGGATGGGTGCGTCGTGTGAGGGCAGAACCTCTTTTAGATATCGGGTTGAAACTTGAAATCTTAAGACTTGTAACAATCTAGACAGGGACATCCTGTCATGGACATACATGGTCTTCAAAGAGATACATTTTATCCTGTTTTTTTTATGTTCAATTATTTTTAGATGACAGTTTGTAACATTAGAGCAGAACATTAGGGCAGGTGAACACTTTATCAGTGCAGTAGAAATATTCGGCAGCAGCGTCAGTACAATACGAACCGGCAACGGTAACATTTCAACATTACTGCTACATCCTATATTTGTGTACAGTCACGATGTTATCACAAAGCTATCGTGAAAAAGAAATACATAATGATCAATGCCAAATGTCGGCATTTTGTTTTCTTGTTTTTTCTCTGTTAGATTCTAGAGGAGCCGACGGAGGAAGAGACGGCCCTCCATAACCCCATCATGCCAACGGTGGTCCGCCCCCCGAAGCACGCCTTGTCCGAGGCCAACGAGAACATCAAACTCTCTGAGACTATGGTACCAAGGTTTTTTATCCATTCATTTTTTCTGCGTTCTCATTGTGTTCTTGGTATTCAGGATAAGCTTTTTTTTTCCTATCTGCATGAATGGCAAATATCAATAAAAAACATGCAGTGAATATTCTCTTTTGAGTAAAATAACATTTATTTATTCATTCTTGTTCTTTGCAGGAGCTGTCTGAACTTTCGGTGAGTTCAATCTTTCAATCAATCTTTTTTCGACTAACTTTTCTACTCAGTCAGAATGTGATTGGTCAAAAGTGCGTGGCCGTGGGCTTTGATGAGCCCCCGTGATTGAGAGGTCGACCTTCTGTCGTCCCCAGCGCTACGAGGTCGGCATTGTGCGTCAGTTCCCCTTCTCGTCGGCGCTGCAGAGGATGAGCGTGGTGGTGCGGCGGCTGGGGGAGAAGCATATGGACGCTTACCTGAAGGGGGCGCCAGAGGTTGTGGCCAAGCTGTGCAAGGAGGACACAGGTCAGTGTACAGACCGGCATCCGCTCAGAAACTTGTTTCTTTTCTTTAATGGACTGTAAACGACAGTCCCGGATTATATGACAGATGGATTTCACCGTAATTACCCATAAACATTAGACATCCCTCTTTGTTTCACATCGTAGTTTTTGTTGTTAATCTCTGGTGTGTTGCCCCCCTGCTGGGTGCAGTCCCAGAGAGCTTCGGGGAGACTCTGGAGGCCTACACCCGGCAGGGCTTCAGGGTCATCGCCCTGGCCCACCGCCCGCTGGAGCCCAAGCTCTCCTGGCACAAGGTCCAGAACCTCAACAGGTCAATACGAACGAAACAACCAAAGCAATAAAAAACGACCACAAATCAAATCAATACAAGTGCCTTTCAACTGTTTGACTCCCAGTTGAAAGGTACTGGGTTTGATCCCTAAAGATCCACAGTCTACCTGTATGACATGTATCCGAATTCACTGTAAGTCATATTGAATAAAAGTGTCTGCGTATTGACAAAATACTAAATAAGTAATAACAAATGTAATCTTCAGGAATGTTTAATTTGTTTAATTTTAACAATTTTTAAATAAGAAACTCTTTATGTAAGCCACCGTGTTACATGGTGATGATTGTGCTTCCCGGCCCCCAGGGACCAGATAGAGACCAACATGGACTTCCTGGGGCTAATAATCATGCAGAACAAGCTGAAATCTGAGACCGCTGGAGTCCTGCAGGACTTACAGAGAGCTGATATCCGCACACTGATGGTCACAGGTCAGCTAAACCTCATAAAACAATCAAATAAAATGTAAAATAAAAGTTCTGTGCATAGTGGTACAGCGTGTATGGTTTCAGTAATATCATTCCTAACTCTGATGAAATGTTAGTCACAGCCTTCTCGAATATTATCACAAAGTGCTCGGTAGAAGTAATATGTCCTTTCAAATTAAAAGTAGGGTTAGTCTAGTCTAGTACTGTCTAAGAGATTGAAACTCAATGCATTAATTATGAGAACTTCATAAGGCAAGAAGACAGAACAAGCTATGCACAAGACCTATGTTATTAAAGAGAGGGTGGGTAACTCTTAAACAGTGGTTTAATCGCCCTCAGTGAATATGTGTTTTCTGCTATTTTATTGTCTAAATGCTATTTCTATTCAGTTTTCTACTGTTAAAATGAACTCAAACTCTCTGACACTGTCATTCAGGGGACAACATGCTAACGGCTATATCAGTAGCCAGGGACTGCGGGATGATCCGTCCGCGGGACAGGGTCATAATAGCAGACGCAACGCCGCTTAAAGATGTCCAACCAGCTAACATCACGTGGCGCTACACAGAGAACCCAGATCCCAGCGCTGGCAAGGACAACCAGGTAGGACAAACCAAGACCATCTTGGAACCAAGATGTCCGCTAGGTGACTAAGACCCATAGCTTAATATGGTGCGGTGTGCTGCGGCTTCCTCACATAGAGGTGACCATGGACGGTGTTGTCTGCTTCCTCAGCTCCCTCCACAGGATTGTAGTCTAGAGGAGGGGCTGTGCGGCGGGCCGGTTGCCGGGGGCGACCAGGACTACCACTTCGCCGTGAGCGGCAGGGCCTTCGCCATCATCACTGAACACTTCCCCGATCTGCTGCCGAAGGTGAGCTTTTGTGCATCGATTAATTGGTTGGTTCATTCATTCAGTCATTTGCTCATTTCTGTATTCAGTCACATATTTAACAATCAATGTATGATTATTATTAGCATCTATCAATGTATAATTGATTAGTTGAGTCATTTATTAATTAATTAATTAATTATCTAATTTGCTCATTTATTTATCAAGGCATTTATTTACTTTTTATTTCAACTGAAGTGTACTTTGTGGTGTGTGTGTGCATAAAAACATACCACTGAAGAAACACCCCCTTTAAGTGAAAGGAGGGGGCCTCCATCTAGTGAGTGCTCTGATTGTATGTTGTAACTCATGTGTCTGTCCACACGGGGGCGCTGTTCCAGCTTGTGCTGAGAGCAACAGTGTTCGCTCGCATGGCTCCCGACCAGAAGACCCACCTGGTTGAGGTCCTTCAGAGTGTGGAGTGAGTCTCTCTCTCTCTCTTCTTACTGACTACTTCATTCAACCAATCTGTTTATTGATACCAACGCAGTACTGTTTGTCGTGATGCGCGATACATCTATGTTATTGGTCCTGGTTCTCTGGTTTTCAGCTACATCGTTGGAATGTGTGGCGATGGCGCTAATGACTGTGGGGTGAGCATGGATTACATTGATTGATCACTACTTTGATTGATCACTGATCAATCAAAGTAGGCCAGTTTGTTGGCATGAACTGGCATGATCAGGCCCATTTTATGGCATGTTCACATCATTCATAAAAAATATATATGTTTTTAGATATTCTATATTACAAAAATATCCAATATATATTTAGTTATATCTAAAGCAATTGATCTCTCTCTCTTTATCTCTCCCCCTCCCTCCCCCCGTCCCCCAGGCGTTGAAGAGGGCTCACAGTGGGATCTCTCTGTCTGAGCTTGAGGCTTCAGTCGCCTCTCCCTTCACCTCCACCACCTCCAGCATTTCCTGTGTCCCCAACCTCATCAGGTGACTGCATCACACTCCCACCATCACTTCAAACTAACGCCACTTCAAAATGACATACAATGGCTTCTAGAAGACTAGGATTACAGTAATAATAACTAATAATAATAATTATATATGTATGTATGTATGTATGTATGTATGTATGTATGTATGTATGTATGTATATATGTATATTGGAATTAGTGTCAATACATAATGAAGGCTGGGCAAAAAAAATTTGTCAGACAGAAAAAAAAATTCCAGGAGGTCAAAAATTATAAAATTGCATTTGTGACATCAGTTCTGAATGGCAATCGTCTGATTGGTTCCCAGGGAGGGCCGTGCCGCCCTTATCACCTCATTCTGTGTCTTCAAGTTCATGGCTCTATACAGCATCATCCAGTACGTCAGCGTTACCCTGCTGTACTCTGTAAGTACCACACAGTACTACAGTATTACCCTGCAGTACTCTGTAAGTACCACACAGTACTACAGTATTACCCTGCAGTACTCTGTAAGTACCACACAGTACTACAGTATTACCCTGCTGTACTCTGTAAGTACCACACAGTACTACAGTATTACCCTGCTGTACTCTGTAAGTACCACACAGTACTACAGTATTACTATTACTATTATTTTTATATGACGACGGACACAGGCTAAATCAGTGAAGGTATACCTGGTATGTGGACATTGGGGATCGAACCCAGCACCTTTTGGGTGGGAGTCGAACACCCTAACAACCACCACACTATCCTGTCTCCTAAGCTAACGCTCTTCGTAGTCCACTAATTGATCCCCTTTGATTGTTATGGCGTGGGTGTTTTATTTAGATCATATTATCTGTCTACTATGCAGTAATACAATATGAATAAGGTATATATGATATCTATAATATATATGAATACAAACTAATGAATAAAACATTTTTCTGTGTTCTGATTCCTCTCGCTATTGGGCACTCGGTCCAGTTTGTGCATATTCAGACTCTTTATAGTCGCTCTGATATTGATGCGATGCTGGGATCGTCAGCCTCCTCTGTACGTCTCCGAGGATTAAAGCGACGACTAGATGTAAATGATTGATTTCACCCTGGGAGGTAGCCGCATTAATCTCCCTCCGCGCGGCCTACCAGGGGTTAATCAGTCTGGGTGTGAGAACCAAGTGGAGAGGAGAGGGGGGGGGGGTGAGGGAACTTTGCAAAACAATAGTGTTTGTGTACCTCGTTCTTAAGCCTTCATACAAGAATGTCTTGTATCTTGTACGAACAGTTTAACACTTTCTTGTGTGGATGAGCTTTTAGTGTCCCGATATTTCACCATTCAACCGTTTTTTAACGTACATTTTATCATCTAATTTTGCCACAACGTCACAAATGATTCACATTGTGAATAACGTTTGTTTTGAAATAAGACAAATCAGACTTTATTGGATCTCAATGCATCTTACATACAATAAACATACAACATATGTACAGTGAAACATAAAATAGGATATGATATAATATTGTATAAATTGCAGCTTGAGCCATATGTATACTGTATATTGAATTCAACAATTGACATGAGTTACTATATATGCGTTTTCCTCTGTTGTGCAGATCCTCAGCAACCTGGGAGACTTCCAGTTCCTGTTCATCGATATCGCCATCATCCTCCTCATCGCCTTCACCAGTGAGCACAACACACACATTCACCCACACCCATTCATGTTTAATGTCTGTTCAGCGTCTCTGTATTGATTGAATGTTAGATCGATTGTTTGATGTTTATTGATGTCTGAACAATGAAAGAGAGTGGATCTGGAGCCACATTTTGATCAAAGACTCGTTTTTATTCTGATTTCATTCAGGCACTACAAAAAAGTCCCTTGGATTTTGTTTTGTTTTGAGTATAAAACAGAACTATTTTACTATAGTTTACTATTTTGTCAAAGTAACTCCACGGTGACAACCGTTATACAGTTTTTTATACTCCGCCATATTGAGAGGATTAACGAGAGTGGTAGTAATGAATGATTAATCGATGTGATGTTGCGATGTACAAGCCCTATATGTAGCAATTACATCCTTATGCTCAAACAATGAAATAACGGGGGACACTGGGGTTTGTTGTCTTTCTCCTCCCCAGTGAGTCTGAACCCGGCGTGGAGGGACCTGGTGTCCCAGCGGCCCCCCTCCGGTCTGATCTCGGCCCCGCTGCTCTTCTCCGTCCTCACCCAGATCCTCACCTGCCTGTCCTTCCAGGTGCTCGCCTTTCTGCTGGTCCGACAGCAGACCTGGTACCATGTCTGGACGCCGCTCTCCGAGTGAGGAACGCCGCCGCCCCGCTGCCGTTACACTGTTAACAGCATTACTCATTCATTAGTAACACTTATTAACGGTATTATTAACACTGTTATTAATGCCGTTAATAGCATTGTTAAAACATTAGTAACACTCTTATTAACAGTATTATTAACACTGTTATTAACACTGTTAATAGCATTACTAATACATTAGTGACAGTTATTAGCAGTATCATTAACACTGTTATTAACACCGTTAACAGCATTGTTAATACATTAGTAACACTCTAATTAACAGTATCATTAACACTGTTATTAGCAGTATTAACACGTTATTAACACATTATTAATATCGTTATTAATACTGTTAACATCATTATTAACGCATGTAACTTTTTTTTGCCAGTGACAAGAAATTGTTTCTCCTAATTTTGCTCACTTATTCATATTTTGTCTTATTGTTTCTGTTTACTTATATCTATCTTATAACTTTATCTATCTTGTATCTTGATGTTGCTTGTCTGTCTATCTCTTTACTTTTTTCCTTTTTCCCTTCCTTTTTTCTATCCTTTCTTCCTTCTTACCTCCCTCCCTACCTTCTCTCTCCTCCTCCTCCTCCTCCTCCTCCTCCTCCTCCTCCTCCTCCTCCTCCTCCTCCAGTGCCTGTAACGTCTCGGCTGCTGGCGCCGGCGGTCTCTCCCACGGGTCCAACGCCACGACGGCGCCCCACGACCACAAGAACATCAGGAACTACGAGAACACCACGCTGTTCTACGTGTCCTCCTTCCAGTACCTGGCGGTGGCCATCGTCTTCTCCAAGGGGAAGCCCTTCAGGCTGCCCAGCTACAGGAACTGTGAGTCGATTCAACTCAACTTTATTTATACAGCGCCTCTCGTTCAATTCAACTTTATTTGTACACCGCATTTAATGCATTTCAACTTTATTCATATAGCAATAGCACATTTGATTTCATTCAATTTCACTTAATTTATAGCACATTTCATTCAACTCAACTTTATTTATAGCGCATTTCATTCAACTCAACTTTATTTATAGCACATTTCATTCAACTCAACTTTATTTATAGCGCATTTCATTCAACTCAACTTTATTTATAGTGCATTTCAGTCAATTCAACTTTATGTATATCGCAAATTTCATTCAATTCAACTTTATGTATATCGCAAATTTCATTCAATTCAACTTCATTTATAGGAGGTTTCATTCAATTCAACTTTTGTTTTATTTCACAAGGGCAATTCATGCTGTCCTGCATCAGCCTGTACATCTTCCTCTTCCTCATCCTGCTGCATCCTCTCCCTGCCGTGGACAGCTTCCTGGAGGTGAACCCAGCACACTAACACAAAACACACAGAAGAGTTTTATTGTGAAGGTTATTCTGATGTTTATTGTGGTACTGGAAATTAAAGCAGCTCATACAGTGAATATGGAAAAGCATTGTTCCACTGGATCAACAAGAGAACAGAAGTCCCGTGTCTTTGTCATATTTATTTTCTCTTATTTCAGTATTTCGCAGACACTGTTTTTCCATAGTGGGTTGTGTTGTTGCCTGTGGGTTTGCTATTCCAAGTAAAGCTTCCACCGGTGTGTTTTTAAACCTCATCCCACTGCTCTCTCTCCGGTCCTCAGATCGTGTGTGTTCCCCAGGACTGGCGCATGACCCTGGCCACGATCATCGTAGCGAATGCAGCGGTGTCCTTCGTCCTGGAGGTACGCTCCAGTCCCACCTTCACCATACGACATCTTTCTATCTCTTTCTGTCTCTAGTGTTTTCTCTTTTCAACGATCAATGAATGAGGATTAAAAAAATGATGCTGTAATCAATCGTTTTTAAACTTTCCTTCCTGTCTTTTCTGGTGTTGTGTTTTTTTTTTGCTGGTGTTGTGTTTCTTTGCTGGTGTTGTGATTGGTTGAAAACGCAAAAAACCCCCCCGTCCAATCAGCTGCCTTGTCTCGCTTCCTTTACACTTTTTTTTTCCAACTGAAACCTCGCCGTAGACCTTAGTGATGGACATCATCTTGTGGAGGCTGGTGTTCAGCCGAGACAGACAGGAAGTCAGTCAGGCCTCCTGCTCTACCGCCACATCGCCCCCGCAGGTTGGGATCACTCAATACACCCTCCGACACTGTTGTCTGCTCTCACTGTTCACACGTCGAGAGGCACATTTCTCACTTGAAATATTGTTCCACAATACATTTCATGCAAAATAAGGGTATATTTTTATTTGAAGTTTCATCAGCTTGATTTCATCGTGACAAATCATCGTCATTTTCACTTGAAATATGTGTTTGATTGCGAGACCTTCTTTTCCTAATCAAGTTTGTTCTTTTTTTGTTCATACACCATATGCCAATCAAGCATTATATTTGACGTCACAGACTTCCCTCGTTCATTAAAATAATTGTTTGTCTGATGGTAAAATTGGCATGAGCACGATGTACATTTGCGCATTGCATCCGTCTTCTCAAGTGCCTAAAATTAGCCGATGAAATTACAATTTCCTTGCTTCAAGTGGTCACTTTTAATAGACTAGTCCATGATTAGAACGGCAAATAAACATTTTACAAGTCCACTCTTAAAAATGTAAAAATGTTTTAAAAACTCTCTGCTTTTGCAGTCGGCCAACGACCGCTGGGCCTCGGCCTTCCTGTCCTGGCTCTTCTGCCGTAAACACAGGCCTCCCAAGGCCCGCTACGTGCGGCTGGCGCTGGAGCTGCGGGAAGATCCAACATGGCCGCCGACGCCTTCTGCCGTCACCTTCGCTAGCCCCTCCCACCCCCACCTGTCTGTCCCCATGTGACCCGTTGCGCTGGTGTCACATGGATAGCAATCCCCGCCCCCCCCCCATCATTTTAACCATGTGTCAACCCTCCTTTACGTATTTTTTGTCCAGTGTCAAGAGGGGCTTTTGTGTGCGCCCCAGACCGTGTTTAGGTTGCTTGCTTCAATATTTAGATATTTGATACCTTTGTGAGAATCCCCCCCTCGCCCCCCCCTCCCCCCCGCCCCCCCCTCGCTCCCTTGCCCCCCCCCTCCCCCCCTCGCCCCCCCCATCCATTAGAAACCCATTCAACATCAAGCTCCACATCAAGGTTTTTCTTCTTCTTTTTTTTGCGCAACTCCACATAGTAGTATGGTTTCCGTTTTTTTATTCTTCTTCGATTTTGTTTCGTGGCGTAAAACGAGAAGAAGCGAAGCAAAACATTCTGTTAACTTGGCATTGAAATTGAACAAACTAACGTCTGCTAAGCTTTTGTTTGACGCGGTAATAATGAGGTACATTGTCAGGGTCCCCGCGGGGTAGTAAAAGGTAGTAATTTTTTTTTTCAAAATTAAGGCCCTTGAAAGGTAGTAAAAGGTAGTAAATGTAATTTCACTTGGTAGTAAAAAAAAAAAGTCACCACATCCATATATGAGTTTCCATATAATATTTGTTCTGAAAAAAAAGAAAAAGAAAAATTCTAGCTTAAAATTAAAGTATACGATTTGGGGTTATGCGCAACATACTTCCGCATTCTGCTAAACAAGTCTCATCACATCCGGTTCAGGTCCGCTGTACCGCGCTCACATTATTTTATTTATTAATCCGCACTTCCAGACCGTCACCGGAGCTTCTGAGTAATATGTCCGAGGAGAGCAGCCCTCTCCCGGACTCACGCTAGCTTTTATCGCTGTTTTTTTAAAAATTGTATTTATTAATCCACACTTCCAGGCCGTCACCGGGGCTTCAGAGTAATGTGTGTCCGAAGACAGTAGCCCTCTCCCGGACACACACGCTAGCTTTAACCGCTGTTTATTTTTATTTATTTATTTTTTTAATCCGCACTTCCAGACCGTCACCGGGACTTCAGAGTAATGTGTCCGAGGAGAGCAGCCCTCTCCCGGACACAAGCTAGCTTTTAACCGCTGTTTAAAAAAAAAAAAGTATTTATTAATCCGCACTTCCAGACCGTCACCGGGGCTTCAGAGTAATGTGTCCGAGGAGAGCAGCCCTCTCCCGGACTCACTCGATTGCTTTTACCGCTGTTTTTTTTTTTTTTTTTTCATCCATCTTTTCTTCTCACTAACATTCAGATGTTAAAACCAAATAAAACGCAGTACATAGGAAAAAACAATGGGACAATTTGGAACACAAATTGTGAAGAGGTGTTGCTCCAAATCCTTATCCATATGGACTGTATGTGGTGAGTTTATACAGGACTGTGGGTCAATTTACACCAAATTGGCACTTGAATCAATCTGTAATCATTTTTAACTCTACTCAATACTCCCCAGCCCCCCGGCCGCGTCGTGTTGGTAGTAAAAAATATTTTGGTGGTAGTAAAAAAGGTAGTAAAAGGTAGTAAATTCATCTTTATGATTCCTGCAGATACCCTGATTGTACCCGGTACAAACTGTGTTTTACAATGAGTCTAACCTGGAGTTTGATGTTGAATGGGCTTCTATGGGATGGGGGGGGGCGGGGGGGGGGGCTTTGCTCACACGGGTATCGAATATCTAAATATTGAAGCAAGCAACCTAAAAACTGTCCGGGGTGCGGTGCACACAAAAGCCCGGGTAGGTGTGAACATGACCCCAGTGTTATAAGTGTTATAAAGTGAAAAGTGTTGTGAAGTGACATTCCCCTTTAAACCAATGTTGAACCTCCCTGGCTAATTGACCAACCACAGACTTTAGCCTAATGCTATACTTGAATGAAGCCTATGAATGTGACTTTGCAGTGGACTGTAGTTTACTGGTACTCTTTAATCTTGCTAGCAAGCATCCACACAGAGCCTCCCATGAGGCACAGCGGTCCAGTACAAGACGTGTGTGTGTGTGTGTGTGTGTGTGTGTGTGTGTGTGTGTGTGTGTGTGTGTGTGTGTGTGTGTGTGTGTGTGTGTGTGTGTGTGTGTGTGTGTGTGTGTGTGTGTGTGTGTGTGTGTGCGCGCCTGTGCGCGCGCCTGTGCGCGAGTGTGTGTTCAATGGACTTCTATTAAGGTGAACAAACGTGTTGGAACTAAAACTACTGACGCTTGGATTAGCGGGTCTTACTGAATGACTTGGTAGCAGCAAGTGTGCAGAATGAAACGCCTCATGGGACACTTGGATGTTTAAACACTTTTATGCACACGTCAGAATACACGTCATTATCAATTTGCAACAAAAGATATGTTTTTTAATGTAGCCTTTGGAATAAAGGCCTTGCTTTTAATCTGTGAATAATCTACATGTCTAAGACTTGTGGTCTAGCGAAGAACATTGTGGTAGCATTGAGTAGCTCCTCCCCCTTTCCTTAGAAGGACGACACAATGTTTAATAATAATAATAATAATCATAATAATGATCATAATAATAATCCATTTTATTTATATTGCACTTTTCATTGAGATTGTCCCTGACAATGAAAGGTGCTATATAATTAAAATCCATTATTAATATTATTAATAATATTATTATTGTTATTATTATTATTATTAAAGGGACCCTATTTAACCACCAGGCGTGATGTTGATTCGCCATTCCAAGCCATTATACTAAATCTACTCTCTAGTGACATCACACGTGGGAGCATTCTCCCAGCCTACACCGGGCTGGACTGTACCAACTGGTAGGCTGCTCTATCTGTCAGACGTCACCCCTGGTGGTAGAACAGAGGCCCTTTAAAACCTACAGTCGATGTTCACTATGGTCTATTTTTCTATTTTACATGAGTGTTAAAAAGACTGAAAATCCTTACTGCCTTTCCTTTTATATGCATTTTATATGAATTAATGGAGAGCAGTCAGATTGTACTAGTCTACTTCCTGTGGAAGAATGTGTGTGTGTGTGTGTGTGTGTGTGTGTGTGTGTGTGTGTGTGTGTGTGTGTGTGTGTGTATATGTTGTGCATTTACGTGCTAGACAGAGAACGATGCATCAGGATAAGAAGATGTGGATTTATCAAATAACACAATGACAGAGATTTCGTAGTTATATTCCTGAAAAACACATTTTCTAAATGTAGTTTTTTACTTCTTTTTTGTAAACTTTACAATTTTAATACAATTTACAATGTGGCTGAATGCCGTTTTAATTAAAGAAGCTGATTACTGCAAAGAACGGATTCATCTCGTCTGATTTCAATTTCGGATTTTCAAACCCGAGATCGCCTTCAAATCTCGTTCTCTTCGTTTTTTCCTAACCCTTTGCTTGTATCCGAGACACACACATGTAATTGTTTCTACATTGCTGTTTTTCATTCATCCCGACACGCATCTCTCCTTTGCACCGCAGAAATCCCACACACACCACATTCCCCCCCCCCCATATAATAAATGTGTGTATATTAAGCCACCCTTGCACACTTCATGGGGGGGCTGACCTCAGTCACACTTGTCCAAGCCCCCGACTCACTGATCAATTACGGCCTCTCTCGGGCTCCGCGCTGGCTGGCATATGGGCGCTTAAAGCCACAAGAGTGGAGGAGAAAGAGGGGTATCATTTCATGTGGAGATCAGGGACTATAAGGCCCAGTGAATGGGTGGATTTAGAGGTGGGGGGGGGCCGGGCCGGGGGAGAGGGGGAGGGGGGGGGGGTGCTGTGAATGAGGGGGGGGGGGGGGGGGGAAAAGGGGGTCCGAACCCCGAAGCGGCGGCACCGGTGAATGGGGGTCTCCCGCAAATCTGGGAAGAGGCTTGTTTGGGAATATTCATGATGAGGAGGAGGAGGAGGATGAGGAGGCGTCATGAATTCATGTGCCCGCCCGTGTCGTCTTCTTTTTTTTTTCCGCCTCGGATCATCTTTTCGGCAAACACGCACCCGGCGGCGGCAACTGCAGCAGCAGCTCGTACGCGAGGCCCTCGCCATGTTGTTTCTGCTCTGTGTTTGCGATGTAGTTCGCTGGATAGTGTTGCCCCCCCCCCGGACAAAGCAATATGGGCTTTTTTTTGTGTGTGTGTGTGTGTGTCTGTATTGCTTTAGGAGCGGCCGTGCAACAGATGGGCCGCTGCTGGGGAGACATAAAGAGGCCAAAACACACACACAGCCTTTATTTCTCTCACAGCAAGCTGCGCTGCCAGAAAGCCTTTTCTCAAGCTTGTGCGCTCCTCAGACTTTCCTGCGATTTCAAACATTCTGCTTTTCATTTGCGCTCCCCGGTGCCCCCTCCACCGCTCCTTTTACACTTTCATGATTTGTATCTGTGTGTGTGTGCACACACATACTTTGTTTACTTTTCCTTAGCTTACGACTATAAGAGCCCCCCCCCTGAGCCTTTAGGTCCCGCTCACACACTGAATCCAGGAGGATCCGGTCGGGCTTGGTGATTACTAAGTGTGAGACGTTATGAGAAGCGGGTCCTGGTGCTATCTCCCAACATAAGGGGGGGGCAGGAGAGTGTGGTGGTCAGGGTGTTCCAAGTTGAATGATACGTGGGTTCGATTCCCCATGGTCCGCCGCCTAACCCGTACGCATCCCTGAGCGAGAGGCCTACCTGCTCCCTTAATTCCACGCGATAAAATGTCACCGCATTTGATAAAAAGCGTCTAAATGACGAAATAGGAAATATAGGCAACCTCCGCCGTGAGCGTAACCTCACTGAACACACACACAAACACACACACACACACACACACACAATGACACAATGACACACACCGCAAAAACGCAGCAGCACCGACGCAAGCTTCTCCACAGCACCTCGAAGTCAAAAACCCCTTTAGCGCCGCCTCTGAGGTGAGCGACGCCCGGGGTGTGTGTGTGTGTGTGTGTGTGTGTGTGTGTGTGTGTGTGTGTGTGTGTGTGTGTGTGTGTGTGTGTGTGTGTGTGTGTGTGTGTGTGTGGGGGGGGGCACTCATCACGTGGCTTGCGCCGCTGATTGATAGTCTGAACGCCGGGCCCGACCTGATGCTCACTCGCGGTCGGTCCTTATTCTACACACGGACACAAAGGGACCCATGTCTGGTGGAAGGCCTGCGGAGGTCTGTGACCCAGCAGGCCGACACAAAAGCCTGCGCTCCTCCTACTCCCCGTCCTCCTCCTCGTCCTTCTCCGTCCTCCTTTATGGCGTCCCCCTGTCCCTTCTGCTTCTTCTTCTTCTCCTTCTTCTGTTTCTTCTCCTTCTTCTTCTTCTGCTGCTGCTGTCCCTTTATCGCATCTCCCGGCCGCCTTGAATGGGCTCTGCGGTTGGTCAATAAATCCAGTGATTCAGGGGGTGGACAGTTGCAGCCGTGTTAGCATTTGTTCACAGGCTTGTCGGAGGGACGGGCCCCGCCCCGGCGCTCTTTGTCCGCCGTGGTCCCTCGACAGGTTAGAAGTCAATGGAGACCCTTGTGGGGAGGTGGCAGGGGCCGCCCCCCCCCCCCCCCCCCACCATGGAGGTTCACATAGGGGGGGGCGGGGTGGGAGGAGAGGGAGGACCGCCTCATATCACTGTGACACTTGTTAGTGTGGCTTCTACACAACGCTGTGGGCTTGTCTTCCTTCCTCTCCCATAGGGACCCCACACTCCCTTACCCCGACCCCCCCCCCCCCACCCCCCCCACCCCCATACAAGATCCAGATCCCTGCATTAAACAAACTGAAGGGCGGGGGGGGGTTGTTGGTGGGTGGGTGGGTGGGTGGGTGGTGGTGGCGGCGGTGCTTGTGGTGGGTGGGTAAGACGATCTGCACTTAGAGGCCTAGAGTGACCGCGCTGAATGGACAGTTGCAAGTGTATCTCACAATCTTATTTTACACCGCCGACTCACAATAAGGTCAGGGACTTGGGTTTTTTTCCCCTCCCCTCCCTCCCTCTCCGCCAGTCATTTGTACTAAACGGCGGCCGATGTATGATATGTTTAATCGTCCGATCTGCGCGGAGTGTAACGATGATGTAGTCCGGTGTGATTTGAGGTCGGTTGGTCGGGTGCACTGTGTGGCCCTTCTACAGCTACATGGGAGGACTCTATGGGTGACACTCATGCCAGGCCAGGGGAGATAGGCATGGGAACAGCCTCCCCTCGGAGAGAAGAAAAGAGAGAGAAAGAGGGGGAGAGAGAGAGAGGGGGAGAGAGAGAGAGAGACAGAGAGAGAGGGGGAGAGAGGGAGAGAGAGACAGAGAGAGAGAGAGAGACAGAGAGAGCGAGAGAGAGAGAGAGACTTAGAGCCACAGTCGAGGCCTAAGAAGTAACTGTCATGAGAAGATGAGAGTTGCCATGGCCACCCAGGAGCCACCCGGCAAGCATGTGTGAAGCCTTTGCGGAGGCTTTTCGGGGCCCCGGCTGGTGCATCGCATGCCCCGACCAGGGATTATGTGCATAAGTGATGAGCAACTAAGCCGGCAGGTGAAGGAGGGGAGGGCCCCCCCGGGACAAGGAGCGGGGCCATCCCTCAGGACACCACCCCCAAGAAAAGAGCAGGGACTCGTTCCCAAGTGAGGCTGATCTCCTGTGTGAAGGGAACTCAGCCAGAGGTCCTTGAGTGCTGAAAGGGCATCTCCTGCGCTGCTTTCACCCAGTAAAGTGGCCAAAACGGCAGTCTGGTGAGTCATCTTGAGTGGCCATAATGGGCCATCTTCACATTCATAAATCCCAGTGCAAACACACTCGTGGATATGGACTGCGGAGAGATACGCACGGAGATAAGCCGCCGCCGCCGCACACCGCCACGTCACAAGGGGCGTCTTCCTGGGAGTGGATCGCCGAGGCGGTGGATGACATTGTACCGGGTTTGGGGGGGGGGGGGGGGGGAGACAGAAATAGATTGCGTTTAAGATCGAATTCACACCGAAATATACGTCATAAACTAAATGAAAGATTTGTTTGTATTATTTATATTCATTA
>JAOPHQ010004703.1:0-38962 GCA_030340625.1 Merluccius polli | reverse complement strand
AATATCCCCCCCCCCCCCCGTTGGTCCGTAGCGCGGTGGGTTAAATATCCCCCCCCCCCCCCCACCCCCCGTCGGTCGTAGCGCGGTGGGTTAATATCCCCCCCCCCCCCGTCGGTCGTAGCGCGGTGGGTTAATATCCCCCCCCCCCCCCCCCCCCCCACGTTGCTTATATTTTTCCACTTCGAGCACTGAACGTACCTCATCATCAGAAACAAAACGTGATGAAGTGGTGTTTGAAGACATGTTATCATGTCATAGCTTCTTGAATCTTGACTAATACCGCTTGCCGTAGTTCAAAAACGCGAGGCGCTGGAGAGAATAAATTCGTTTGAATGCAAAATACAATTTGACCACTAGATGGGGGAAAAAATTACTTAGTGTCCCTTTAACTTACAGTGAGCAGTGGAAGACGTATGGTGACTGACTGTACAGGAAAAACGTCGCTAAATGTTCCTTCTCTTCTCCTCCGGATGAATATGGGAATAAATAATCATCATCTCATCATCCCTGCTATCTGCCTGTCACTTGTTACGTCATTCACAATAAAAATTCACATTTTCCCCAGAGGCACACACCTACTCACACACCTGAGTATCTACATACTAAATGCACTTGGTACTACAAAACACATAACGTCTAAATCATTTTGCAGCAGTTAAGTAGCCAGATAAATTCCCACACAAGGCTTTGCATACATATAGAGTAGCATCCAATGCATGTTATAACCAGCATGTCGTTCTCTGTAAGTGATCGCTGACAGCTGTACATCCACGCCGGTTTAACCCTGAACCCACTTCCTCTGGGGGAACGACAGCTCAACAGCAACAGCAGCACTGACTTTGCACCAAGCGCTGGTGTGATATGCCGGAGATGCAGACACCTTAATCAAACCCCCTCCAAGACGAACAGCTTCTGTTACATGGTGATGTGTGAGGGGAGTTGCTATCGCCTGCCTGCCTACCAGCAAGGTCTTGATTTGCCTCATGACAGCGCAGTTCATGTTCAGCAGCAGGACTCATTTGCCCCCTCTCAGTGAGCGAATATATACTGTGACCCACCTTACACAGAACAAATCAATCCAGCCCTCGGTCCGGTGACCGTCTTTCGATGGACTGTGATTGGCTCAGCCTCAGCCCCAGCTGAGATTGATTTCAAGACAACAGTTATGACCTATGGGTGAAACGAGACCCAGGGATGAACTCCCCTTGACACATATAGTGAGTACGCTCGTATCATGAAGTTAATACTTTTTACTATAAGGTGGTTTACGCTTTGGTTGAGAACATACATGGAAAATGGAGGCTTCTTGTAAAAATGTATTGCCTGTAATGTAATTTAACTTAACGTTGTTGCTTGTTATGCTATGGTTTGTAGGCCTAATATAAACATTGATCCTACAATTTTCCCCCGGCTTGTTAAATGATTCCTTCCATCATGTCTTTATTACTTTACCTCCTACTTTATTGTTATATTGGATTTCTGACGGCTGCTCATATGACATCATTATCATTATTATTATGACAGCCGCATCCATCCGGCCCAAATGTTCATATCCTGCGGTTTATTATCTCCATTTTTATGACGACACTTTTTTTCAAAGGAAAAAAAAGTCTGCTTGTATTAACTATTCTGCCGAGGATAGACGACAGTCCTGTCTGTCTTTTATCAATGAAACAGGTTCAAGACAATCTCTGCAATGATGTCTCTGCTGCTGAATAATATTCGGGCGCCGCTGAAGTGCCTTAGTGTTTCATGCGGTATCCACCGTGGAAGGAGGAGAGGAGTCGGCCCACGTTAGCTGTGAAATGAGTCGGGCTCTGAGCCAGTTCCCTCCACATAAGCAGCATGCCGTGTTACCTAAACAGCGTGAGCCCGGTGCAGGAAGTCATTGAGGCATGTATACACTCTGCGGTGCTTCTGTGTTGACCCCCAAGGGACCGTGCTGCACGACACCATAACAAGCCAGGAATTCAGCACCGTTTCCAAGCACCAAGAAGAGGCGGGTGTCGATTGAGTTCGGGGTCCGTCTCTCATGGCGGCGTTTTTTATTGCTCGTAAATCGTCGTGAATCGAAGGCGGTTGTTAAACAAATAATAATAACCACCTCCTTTGCAAGCTCGCCAGGCGGGCACAATAATGAATTAGTCATTTGTTATACTCAATGGAGTTCTCTACATATACACAAAGGCTCATGGCCAGACTCCATGATCCTTCTTTCATCTCTTTCTTTTCACACCATGGGTCAAATGCTGCTTAGCATTAAACACAATAGGCCTACATCACGTATAGCTTCCGGTTCTGCTTTAAGATCCGGGACGAAGATGATCAAATATTCATTAAAGCGACACGTGGGTTACTAATTGTCTGTTTGTCTCACAGAACAAATAAGAGCCGTGTTCTTAATATAGGCCTAGCGCTTGGCCGAGATGACATTTAATTAAACATGAAATGAACAACACATGCCATTGTTAGTGTTACTGTGTTACTGTAAGGAGAGCAGATGCTTAATAGTTAGATCCCCCCAGTTTCAAAGGATTTCTTATATATAACAAATACTTTTGGTGCTAACATTTAAAATATTGTAGAGAACTTCAATGTTTTCCTTTATTTTTATTCCTGACCCTTTTTTAGTCAATGTTGTTGCATAGCAATCTCCTTCCCTACATGTATGTACCTTTCTCTATAGAAAGGTACAAAAAGATATAGTATTGAATGCAAATGACTATGATTTACAAAACGTTCAAAGTGATCTTAGATCTAGGTGAGCGATCTGCGAGGGAAGAGTATTGTATTGTATTGTATTCTGCTGTTGAAATAATAATAATTCTGCTGTCTGCAACTCTCCCAGGTGGATACCCAACCAGGCCCAGGGCACATGGCTGTGGTCCCTCAAGTCCCTCACTCACCTTGTCCTCCTCACCCCCCTGTCTGTTGGCTTACAACAGGCAGGTAGCGTTGCCATGCCAATACATCACGATACATTAAACAGATGACCGCAATTTATAGGGTAACGAGAACATATACTAAGATATCTCTGGGGTCTGAGACGTTATGAACAGCGAAACATGAAAATCAAATGGTTGAGTTTGGTGAGCTATTATAAAAGCAACTGCTTTTTATAATAGATCAAATTGTTTGTTCCAATTCCCCCAGATTGCTTGTTATTTCCTGCTGTTGTGCTGTCACTGGTCAATTCTCTATGCCCATTAGAGGCTGCACTGGGTGATAACTGGTACTCTTGGCTTCTATGGAAGACCCTCTCGCATTACGCGTGCATTGTATAGCCTTCCTGATGTGATGATGGCCAACTTCCCCCCCGCCCCCCCCCCCCCACACACACACACACACACACCACACACATACACCAAACCATGCCATCCACTACCAACAGATGCATACATGTGTCTACGTCTTCAATATTGTCGGCCATTCCCTCCAGGGTGAATGATGGGCTTGCTATGTAGGAAGCGTGGCCGGAGCTGCCTCCTCTGATGGGGGGGGGGGAGATGGGACAGTATCCCCAGTGGTGCTTGAGTCTTGTAAAACTAGACAAGATGGCTCGCACTGTGCAGTACAGTAGTCGAGTCTGGGGTCTTTACTGTCCCCAAGGGAAGTGGCCATGTTGTTTTGCAGGATGTGTAGTGACCGTAAAAAAAATAACCCCACATAACAAACGAACAAACAAACCATACATAAATAAATAAAAAACTAGGCTCTGTCCCAAGTCTGTGTCACGACAAGAGGTAGGCTGTTAAAGAGCTTTAATGGCTATCAGATGGGAACTGATAACAGGCGTTATTTACTTTCCATAATACTGCGCTCATCCAGGTGGTTTAGTTTATTGGACTACCAATAGGTTGTGCACACATGAATACACACTGAGCATAGAGAACGAGGCAAACACACACACACACACACGTTTTGGGATGATGGATGAAGGCTTCAATCTGTTGTTGGATTGGATGCTTCGGGCTGCAATGAATGTGTAGTCACTTTGACAGGCATGAGCGTGCGTGAAAATAATGCTGTCATACTCTCTATGCTCATTCCTAGTGCGTTTGAACACAGCTCATTTATCACATGTTGCCTTGATAAGAGATGGAGATGCAGCCCGTCTGAAAGGAAAGGTTTTCTTCACTGTCATGATGTCACCTTGGCCCACTGAGCCCAGTTACTATTAACATGTTAATAGTTCATATGTATTACTATGCATTTGTGAAAGCTTTTTAAAAGAATAGGCCACGGAGGGAGTTTGAATCATGGGCGTGGGGTGGCAAGGGGGACTAGTGGGTTTATGTTGTCATATGTTGTTTTTTTATTGATGTGTTTGTTTCCATGTATTGTTTGTGTCCATCGAGGACCAATTTTGGAAATAAGTGTTTTAAGTAATGCTTTCAAGTGCTATCCTTTTGGGATTATTGTAGCCTATCTTGATCATCCTTGGAGTTGTTTTGTACTTTTAAATTCCTAATAAAAATCAATCAATCAATCAGTAAATCAATCAATCAATCAATCACGTTCATGGTTCAAAACAAAAACGAAAAAGCGGCATCCTTCCTCCTGGGGGGAAAGGGGTAAGTGTAAAGCGGCTACAGTTACAGGAGAGTTACGGTAAAATGTGCAATCCGCGTGCGCGTGGAGGTGCGCGCCCGTCATTACGGTAGGCTGCGAGCGGAGCTCCATCGGATCGCGACCAGAGGTTTTCACTCCCCCACGTCCTGCCGCCCAGCCTGACGCGCGTCTCTCCCCCCCACCCCCCCCAAGACCAGGACCCGGACCTGGACCTGGACCTGGACTAACGTCGCTAACTCCTGCCTCCAGCTGTGCTTCGTAAGTAAGTTTAAGTTATTTTGTATTTTATTTAGCTTTTATTGGTGTGTTTTTTTGGTGTGAAGGAGACGCGTCGGTGTGTCGCCTCCAGGAAGTTATAATGTATTAGACGTGTGTGTGTGTGTGTGTGTGTGTGTGTGTGTGAGAGTGGGGGGGGAAATGGACACGTTTGGCATCATGTTGAAATGTAAAAAAACCCAACGATTCAATTGAATTTAAAAGCGGATCCAATTTGAAGGTACGCATTGAGGCTCGCGCCAATCATGCACCCCCCCCCCCCCACACACACACACACACACACACAGTTAAGGCTGCAAAGTTATCCCATTAATCCTTAAAACGTGGACGTGGTGTAACGTCCAGTGCTCAGCCACGTTCTCAAGTTTCTCCACATTGTGTGTGTATGTGATGTGTGTGTGTGTGTGTGTGTTTGTGTGTAGGAGTGTGTGTGTGGTGGTGGTGGACTTGGATAGGGGAAGTCTCCGTCTCTCCTGCGGTTAAGTATGAAGGCAAAGGAAGGGTTTCAATAGAGGCTGCTTCCTTGAGGTGATTGTTTTTGGTTGTTTTTTAATATGTAAAACTGTGTGTGTGTGTGTGTGTGTGTGTGTGTTATTGGCGCAACAGCCCCCCTATTTTAATTGTACACTTAATTTGTAATCCCTTATGGATACACAACGAGACGATTATTCTTGGTTTTACCAAGCATGTGATAACAACACATTTTCAAAAATTAAAATAAGTAATCCTAATAATAATAGTTGTACTAAAATAATAAATTCATGTTATATGTACAAAATTAAAGCAATGTTTTTGGCTTTGTGCAGTGCAAAGAAAAAAAAAAGCTAAAGCACATTGAGTCATCAGAAAAAAAGGCCATAATTGTCAGTTACTGCTGACCAACTGCCACCATTGGTTCCCCCCCCCCACACAAACACACACACACACACACACACACACCTGTCAGGTCAAATCTGCACCCCCGGTGTGCATAAATGAATGAGGGTGGATGACCTGTGGCGATGTGTGAATCTGTGGTTTAGTAAAATACGGGAGCTGTCAGTGTCTGCAGCAGGCCTTTGTTTACAGCCACTGTTATCAATACAAGCAGAGTACAGCGGAGCTGCAGGGACCACAGGGAAGTCCTCACACCGACTGTGTGTGGAAAGCTGATTGTCTTTGTGTGGGCTATAAACACATGTAAAACAAAAAAAAACAACCATTACATTACTTTTCAAGAGGAAAGAAAGCAAATGGAGTTGAACCTATAGGCTTACCTAACGGAGATGAAGGTGTGTTGAAAATGCTTTATATAGCCTACTATCGGCCGGTATGTGGGTGTCTGCTTGTTGTGAAACATGGCTGTCGTGTTCAGATAAAAGCACCAAACGTGGCTCCATGTAGGGTCTTGACAGTGAATTTAGTTTAACCCTGCGATCAAATTTGAAGAACAGTTGTAAAAACTTTCAAAAGACAAAACAAAAGCTTATCCATGTTTTTTATTTGGCTCAACACTGCTGCCAATATGGCCCCGTAAAACAAACATTTTAACCAATTACATGGATGGTAAAATGCTCAAGACAAAATCATTAAAAGACAAAATACAAGGGTATTCCTTCAAAGCTTAAGCTTATCTCCTCAAGTGTCTAGTTTTAATCTTTCGATTTTCCAATACGTCCTCTGCAACCCATTGAGACCCATGTAGTTGCCCATGCTAGAAGTAGAAGATGAAGAACAAGCAGCTTAGATTTAACATTTATTTATAGGAATCATTAATTAATTAAACACGCTTTCGACTATTCTTTCAAGCACCTCTTCTGTACACCAGTCAATCCTTACAATAAATATCGAGCATGATCCTAGATCACATCATGTACGTTGAATGGCCTTGAATATTGAATATTCTGGCATTGTAATGTCATGTTAAATGTACCGGGTGTATCTTAGTTTCTTGTGTAACTTTTGAGTTTTCTGTGATGTTGCAAACAGAGCTGCTGTGATGCAAGAAAAAAATCTCGATCTGATAATGAAGTAGGCCTACTACTATCATCATCTGCAAATTTATCTCGTTGAACATGTATTATAGAACAAACTGTAACTTTACTATGACCTGGATTTCCTGCTTTCATCAGTAGATAATATTTAAGAGCTATAATTTGAGAGTAATTTGTTAAATGCCATAGCCAGCTGTCGGGTATAATTGAGTGAGTGAAATGCTCTGTGGGAATATCTGTTCCCAGTTAACTGTGCTTGCCTCTGTATGAGACCATTTACATTGTAGACTGCGCCTGGCTAATTTCTGGCCAATCAGGGCATCTGTTCCCTGATTGGTTGGGGGGATCCATGGACGTGAAGGGAGGGAGGGGTTTGGCTTCAAAATCTTGCTCTCTTCTGCTCTATCCTGCTGTCTCTCTTTACAACGCCTGAATCTTACCTACACCACCTTTTAAGGTTGATGGTTGAAGTTGTCTTTCTAAATTTGTAAGAGAGAGCCTCGCTGTGGGGCATCTCCCAAAAAGCTCTAGGGTGTCCCGGCCAGGTGGGCGAGTCCAAGCAGATGGTGACTCCTTTTTAAAAAAAAAATGTAAATCTCCAGGCTAATTACTCATTGCATTTCACAAGTCATCTCCGGCAGCTCACCTCGAAGTCTAGACTATTGTGGACATAATGGATCTGTAATGTGGCGGACGATTCGGTCCTCCTTGCAAGGTAAACCTGTTGCTTGAGCCGAGATGGTATTGCATCTGAAGCTCCTCTCCCCTGACATCTGGTGGACCACAGCACTTCACAGACAATCGAGGATCCTTGAAGGATGTCTCCTTGCATTTCTGCATCTTGTTTTCCCTGATGAGACTAGAGGATTGGTTGTCACGTTTCTCAACGTCGTTTCAAAGCCATGTCTTTGAACTCCTGTTTTTCTCCCAAGTTTCTTGTGCAACAAAGATGATTGTGTTCCTTTTGAGCAAAAGAAATCTGGCAACAGACACGGCTTCTTTAGAAACCTAGAAACCAGTAGCTTAGCTATATATAGTTTTTATTTTGTTTATCTCTCTGGAGACTATGGCAACCAGCAGTCTTATCACAGAGGAAGGATTTAGCCTCACTCCTCTTCCTTCTCATTTCCTTGGCATGTCTGGCGTGCTAGCGGGTCACAGAGAGAGGCTGAATCATCTCCCCAGATGTGCCTCAGCCACTGTGTCCGCAACAATGGAGAATCAAGGACTGTGTAATGTGTTAATGTGCTGCTTTTGTAGATATTGGCTTTTCATCGCAGCGCAAGGCCAATCTTTACTCACTAGCTAGGATGTCGGGAGGATGGCACACACAATTCTGCCGGTGGTGAGCAATTGGATTGGTGATGCGAAGCGTTGGGGGAAAAAAAAATAGCTGGATGAAGTATCCCCACAGGCGGTGGCAGGTGTTGTGTGTTGGCACCATCATCATCTTCGAGGATACTTTCATTTCTTCTTATATTCCACGGGGCATTTGCTGTCATAGTGTGTAGCTTGGCAACCTATGTCGAAGCCAAGAGATTAACATGACATCGTGTCCATCGCTTTTCCGACAAAAATAGATGCATGTTTGGCAGGGTACAATAGTATTTGACTAGGCTTTTTAAATTTGTTTTCTAATACTGTAGATTTAACCTTCGTCTTCTTGACAGGTCCAGTTTTCAGTCGGATCAACCTACTGAACCGTGGGTCAACATTTGCCAGCAGCAGGGGTTAGGAGCTAGGCGTGAACCCCTAGTCTCTCTCTGTCTCCGAGCCTTTCCACACTGTAAGTCATACTTTTTATTTTCAGTTCTATTTTAATCACTTTTTCTGCTTGTGTTGTGTGAGCAATCTCTTTATTCCTTTATTTGAGATGTAGTGTCACATTTCTCCTTTCGCGTCTCATTTTAGACAAACTCCCCTTTCAGTGCTCTGCGACGTTGCTCAGGCATTTTAATGCCAGGTCAAACGTTTTCATCACTGGTACAAAGTACAAAAGCGCAGTGTTTCTGCTTGGTTGAGCGCCAAAGAAGCTTTTAACCAGAGGCTTCCACTCATAGGACAGTAGGGTTTAGTAGGAACCGACCGAAGAGTTTTAACACTGCGTCGTATTAATGTGATGTGCTGCTGCGGTTCTCGGCAGCACATCACATCGCTGTTTTTAAATGGTTCGACAACTAGGGAGTCACACTATTGATTGATTTTTCGCCAATATCCAATCATTCCTATGATTGTGTCAGCCAATGCAATCATCTATTGTTTGTATTGGCTAACAAGCTGAGGCATAATTGTCTACCTATTTTCTACACCAGTCATTGTGTGACCCATTTAATTATCTACACTGCCACATGTAAAAATATGAGAAAGGTATTTTAGGATTAATACCAAAGACGGAGAAAGTTTAAGTGAACAATGTTCGAACAGGCAGCGAACTATGACCAATATGGCATTTACTTTAAGTCGCGTGAGAGAATCATCTGGGCCTATCCAATAGAATATTAATGCGCATTATGATTCATTAATATTGCCTCAAAAACCCAGACTTGACTTGATTTTGTATTGACAAACACAAAGCCACACAAACGATTAACGATGATGTATTTGCTAATGGTTAACTGTTTTCTTTTTTTAATACAATATGCATGTCCTCAAATTTACTCAAAAATCGAAATGAGCCTAAAACGTATCTTCAAAACACTAAAAAAGTATAGTCAGTGATTCTGGGGAAAGATTGTTGATATTACGACTCGACACCAAAACCAATACACACTCGGTCAGTCTCCCCTTCTCTCTCGCTCCTACTGCTCACCCGATTTTTACAAAAAGTGTATTGGATTAGGGTCGCTGACTATGCCTTTAATGCTGACCTAATGTAGGTCACTTATTTCATGCATGTGGACAACATCGTTCTGTGACTTGGTCAAGTCAGGAGGGCATTTCAAGATCTGCCCTTTTGGTTTTACCCTCCATTAATGGACCTGCTGCTGCTGTGAGGACTTCCGTTTAATGTGTCTGCAGTTGTTGTTGTGTAATGGTAATGAGAAATACTTTATAATGTGGTATGTTTTTATGTTGTGTCATGTAGCACTAGCACAAGTTATAACTGCATCGTCATGATTGGCTTTGGTTTTAAGTGAATAGATCAGGCCTAATAGAACCTTGAGATGTTAATAATAGACGTATTAAATGCTGATCTATGCAAATGTATGCAGACAATTTGGCACTCTGGGATAATGTAAACCCAGGACTGCCTTCTACAATTCAGCATCAAAACCGTGTGTGTGTGTGCGTGTGTGTGTGTGCTTGTGCGTGGGGCACGTAGGTAAAGGTGCCTTCTTGGTGCTGCTAAGAATAATCCCTCCTGGCAAGACGAGTGCTGTGGGCTTTCATAACGGCAGCATGTTTGATATGGTCTAAAACCCCACTGCACTTTGATGAGAAGAATTAATGCTATTTTAATAACATTTTGCCTTTAAATAGTACTGTATAATCCCCCAGGCAGTGTTGATTTTAGCTAATACAGTTCTGTTGGTTCCCCTACGATCTACAATTATCCTAATTTGATCAAAGAGAGTGGTTAAAAAAGGTACCACTCTCCGGCAATATAGGAGCCCTCTCTTCTTTTCTGAGTGGACATTATTCTCTGAAGAATCACAATTTATTGCATGTTTGAGCTTGGTACCGACCTGTAACTTGTTGTAGACATATGCTGGTTAAAATTGCCTTGTGCTATGCGTTGGAGACATAACATTTCAATGATTACTACACTAACTATAGAGTACAAAAGTGTGTGCATTAGTCTGGAACAAATCCGTCCATCGTAGGAGAACCAATGTGTCCAATAGAGAAGAGTGGCGCAAAGTGTACTTCAACACAACAACAAAAAAAGAGCGTGAGAAGCTTTTAGTGTAATCAGCAACACCCTAATTTCCCCAAGACCACTTTAACCATGTCCGCACCAAGGAAATATACCAAAGCCTAGATAAGAGAACTCGCTGTAAGTGCCACCCCCTGTTTCTCCTGATTACCCCTGTGAAGCCATACAGTGGTTAATTGCTCAAGCTACAAGCTTTCCCCTGGTTGTTTCCATGTAAACTCGTCCGAGCCCTCAGAGCCTCCTCCAGTCCTTGAGCGAACGAAAAAAAACCCTGATTAGCAAGATGTCAGAATGTGCGCCAAGCCGGTAAGATCGCCCTTATCAGCATAGAGAAGCACGCGTTATCAGACACTCAATCTCAATCTGCATCAATTTGCATACCATGATCAGGAATAAAGCAGGGGCAAATTACACTCTGGTTGGCTATGAAATATAATTGTATTTATGATGTGTATATATGTTGATACAGGGTTGCTTTTGGGTTGTAGGTGGCAGCTATTTTAAGATGGCGGCTACCCACATATGTTCTTGACCAGGGTCCCTAGCCTAAGCGGGTCATTATATTCGCTGAGCCATCAGTGAATAAAAAAGAGATCCAATTACGAATAAGTCACTGCTGATTGCTGCCGTAGCAACCAAAAAGATGCAGACCTCTACTAATGCTTTTGTAGGTTCGTCTGAAATCTGTTCATGTTGCCTAGGCCATGAATGCAAGTGGAGAGAGCGGTGCAATTTTATTTCCCTTCATCGAAGGTGCACATACAGACAGACATGCATGCAGATCTCGGTGGTAGTATCAATTATGCAAGCGAGAATGTCCAACAAAGTTCAATAGCCCGCGCTGGTATTTGTAAAATAATTTAAAAAAGCCATCTTTCGGAGCCGTCTGTCTGCCCATGCACATTGACACACTTTGGTTTTTTTTCTCAGCTACGGGAGACCGGCTCTTGTTAACACAGATTGAAGAACGCCATTCTCTCCATGCTCACTGAGTGCATCACATGAGGAGGCGGAAATATAGGGGAATACTTGAGACAAGTTTGAAGTCGTGGTGCAGTTTATAGCCCTAATACTTCCTTCTTTGGTGTTATTGTGTGGGTTGCCTGCAATGCTCTCTGAGGCACATGATGAGGACACAGCCTCTTGTGTCGATCAGACAAAGCAAACAACGGATGCCTCTGCTATTGATTTTGTGTCGTCCATAACCTTTGATTATTTGCAGAGGGGTTTGGCGGGGGGGGTGATGGAGAACCCAATAATACGTGACCATAACCATTTATGCTGGTGTTGGTTGTGTGTGATAATTGTTCTGCAAACCAGGAAATGTTTTTTTTCCACCACCGCCACACAGGGACTGACCAGGGGCAGAGATGGAAGTCGAAATTCCATTAAATATGTTTTTGTTGTATATCACGACGACTTAAAACAAAAAACAAGCACTTTGTACACAGATTTTGCAGATGCGGACTTCCGACGACGCATAAAGGCTAATTATATTTCAAACGCTTGAACCACTGATGCTGAAAAGCTTGACTTAAACATCTTAATTGGTCATTGGGGAAACTCGGGTTGCGTTTACATGCGACAGAGCTGCATGCTTTGTATTGTTAGTAGTTGTGTATCCATGCAGAATACAAAGATGGCATTTGAACTTCGATAGGGTATTACTTTACTTTATTACTTTACGTTATCGAACTTCATTTAATTTAGAGCATCACAACACATTGATGTGCCAGAATTATATTTGTATACACGTCGTCACTTGAATTGTATGTTTGCTCTTCATCTGGGTTAACCCAGGCACCGCCAGACAAGGGAGGAGATCAGAAAGGAAGACGAGCTGCCTCCCAACATGCAGGCTGAAGTTTCAAGTTCAAGTTTCAAGTTCAGTCGTATGCAGGACAAGACTAGGTCAAAACCCAGTATGTGGCCGGGCCGTGAATCTGTCCTCGGCGCTTGATAGATTCAGAATGAACGGCAGTCAATAAACACAGCGCTTGTAAGCGCGGGGACGTAAGAGAGGACTGTCCACGCCTATTTATTTTCGAAAGAGCAACACCCAACTGGGAATTGGCAACACAACCACGGCATCACTCCGGCCAATGGTGTAACTCTATCAGTCAGTCAGTCAGTCACTCAGTCAGTCAGTCACTTACTCACTCACTCACTCAGTGACAGAGGGTCGGATGCAGGGCTGGCCTGCCGGTCCAGCCAATTACACTGGAACTCATTAAAGACCTTGACATGCTTTATTCCAGGCATCCTGTGCAACAGAACGCTGCCAGGTATTGGATTGAAATATGTAATGCGTTCTTCCGTATTCAAATATCTTTCCATTTTCATAATTGTAGGGAATATTTTATCGTCCTGTACGCCACAGTGTCAGGAGAATACATTTAGATTCAGTAATTTACTTACAAGTGAGGCTGCAAACAATCAACGCATGATACTATATTAATGTAATATAGTAGCTTTGAACAATCTTATTTATTGGGCTGCGCACTTTTTAATATTGCTCTGCCCCAATGATGTTATGTGAGCCATTATGCAAATTAGGTGGATGATATATAGAGAATGACATGGAACTAATTAGGTATAATTAGTCCAAAATTGACATTGATGGATTACTTTTTTGCTAAGTCATACAAGAAGCATATCTTTATGTTGCATGTAGTTATAGCTATACATGTGTACCACTGTAAAGGAAACCCTGAATTCGACATTAAAAAGGAAACGTTCATCTTTGACACGGGCGAGACTGAAGCCCCTAATGCGATGCGTCCAGCGCCAAGCCGGAGAACGAATCACGTTCTCAGCCAGGGTTTTTGACATTTACCGAGCAATTAACGGCCGATCGTTGGTGACGCGCCAAGCGAGCCCTCGGTCGTAGGCCCTCTTGTCGTCCAACTGGGTCACCAGATGGCTGTTTTAGTAAACAATATCTATCCAGCAAACGGCAACTTGTTTTTGAATCCTCGGCGCCGTCGATGGCGTTTCGCGATAGAAAGTCAAGGGACGGGTTTTGCTCCATGGCGAACGATGGATATTTCATCAGACGATCAAATTTGCCTGTCGATCCCATTAAGATAATCTTGGCAGTCAGTGCCACTAAGATAAGATGCCTGAACTGGCAAGAATTTCGCTTTCGACGTGCCCACCTAAAGCCCATTGCTTTGTAGTGGATTACGCAGCAAACACCGGATGCCAGAGAAAGAGCTTCCCCCCCATCCACCGGTGACGCTCCCAGCAGCGTGTCGCCAGCAGATGGTGAGGCTGACATTATTCAGAAGATTGCGGCTCTGTGATGGGTTATAAGGAGCCTCGATGCCGACGCAGGTAACACTTACGCCGGACACTAATAGAAGAAACCCGGCAGTCCATTGACTGTCAACAGGCTGCTATGACGCACTTAGCGGGGTCAAGATGCTCTGCTCTCTGCTGTCACTTGGTGTTATGGAAGCACAGCCAAGCAGGCTTGTCTTACGCCTTCCCTCCAGCATGTTGTGCCTTTTTTATTTTATTTTTTTCTCCAAACCTAATTAAACTGAAGAGAATACTAAACTAAGAACTGTAGTGGTAAATTAACCTTAATTAAACTGAAGAGAATACTACGCTTAGTACCGCAGCGGTAAATTAAACTTAATTAAACTGAAGAGGGTATTAAACAAAGAAAACAGTGGTAGCGTTTTGCATAACCTGATATTAATAGAACCCAGGACAGTAAAAGGCGGTATATCCTAGTTGTTTGTATAGTGGCAGTAGCTGGCAAATCCTGAAAAATAGGTGGCCATTGTTTGATAATACTTACACATATGGAACAATATAGGAATTGCACAGCTAATGTCTTTGGGGTACTCTTGGCAGTGGATGAATTACACTGATATTCAGCTGATGAATGCAGTTATGTGTATGTTAGTGTTAAAAAACAAACAGTACTTAATGTACAACTTGTTAGTGTGTTGTTGTACCACAGGGCCCCTTTTAAGTGGTGTATCATTTTTTTACTTCTCTGCTTCTGTTTGCTCCCACCACACGCTTGCAGGCAGGAATCCATTTCAAGTGTGGTGAAAGGCAGCATTGTTGTGTCCGCTGATGCCTCTGTTAAGGCCATGCGTGGGGATATACAGTACCACCACCATAATGCACTCCTATTTTACTTTCCATTAAACTTTCCTTTTTTACCGTGACATCTGTACCTTCTCCTGACAACTGTCACATCTACACTTCACACTAATGTGTATGGGGCCGTGTGGTCGTGGACCAGGATTTATATATTTTTTTATGAGCTGCCGTGGCGTTTTATAGCTGTGGAGTAATAAACACGCCTGGCCATGGGGTTACCCATTAGTCTAAAAATAAGACTTGAACTCTAATATCTTGATCCTTACAATATGTAATGGCTTATGGTAGACACTAGTAGACAGCAATGTACAAATTCATTTGTGCATTAAACGGTTCATTTATCATCAGAAATTCAAGGCAGTTGCTTCACAATTGCTTTCAAATGTCGTTTACCATGTACAAATAACCGTTTGCTGCTCAAAGCTTTACAAATACAGACATGTTATTCATTGTTTCAGATTATTACACAATTTATGTCATTTGTAAGTTTTGCTCTTGGCTGCTTCTCAGACAAAGCAGGCTAATTTAAGACATCACGTTGGGCTCTGGTAACTTGTGATGGTAACACTTTAGATTAGGGACCACATATTCACCATTAACCAAGTGTGAAGAGGAGGCAACTTTAGAATAGGAAACCTGTGAATACGTGTCAAAACTACTAGTATATTAGTGAGCAAGACCTCACTTTAGAATGGGGAACATATTCTGAGTTAGAAAGAGTTAATTGGACTTATTTGCACTATTAACACTTGTAGTTTTGTTACATGAGAATAGAACAACAATGTCCTTACTTCCTATCAATAAGTTGTAATTAGGAGGTTATTGAGGGAAAACTCTTAGTTAATGGCCTTGTAGTTGTTGAACATGGTCATGCAGAATAAGGCATTATTAATTGCTTTATAATGACTAATAAAGAGCTAATATGCTACTAATATGCATGCTAATAAGCAACTAGTTAATGGTGAATATGTGGTCCCTAATCTAAAGTGTTACCCTTGTGATTAATGAAAATAATCCTCAGTCGCAGCCCTGGTCTGCGTATGTCACGACGCTGACGTTTTAGTGCACAAGCACATGTGCACGCTCGCACAGCACAACATTGTATGGAGTTCGGGTTAGACTTACCCAGAAGGAAAAGTCAGCTTGTGTTACACCACCTGAGATCCTGGAATGTCAATAGTGGGGTAAAGTAACGTCCTGTTCCTGGCGTTTTAACATTAGGTCGGTTTTATTTACGTCCGTCACGTCAGGTTCAACGGCTATTTACTTGACTAGTGGTGTCTATGCTGGTGCACCGCCAGACCTCAGGTCGAACCGACCGATAATGAATGTTATCAGCTCCACCTGCGTTATTCCTACTGTGCAAAGTGTTTTTCCAACTGTCGAAAAAAGTTTTGCCTCCCCCACACACACACACACACACACACAAGCCAATGTGTGCTGCATCATTAAAGTCTCATTAAATCAATTAATAACACTTTCACTGGCAGTTACCATGGGCAACCAATTTAACCTCTCCAGGTGCCTGGATCTCACCACAAGGTTGATCTAGCTAAGCACAATGGACAATACTGTTCAGTGTTCAGTCATACAGTAGTGTAGCACGTATCAATACAGTCTCTAAGTGTATACACCAATCCTATTGCTTCTCCTTACTGTATCTTAGGGTAGAATTTGACTTACAAAGGTTTTCCGACTACAGCCCTTGACGTATTGGCTAAGAGAACTGAGCTTGTATTATTCATTTCCACGCCATGCTGTGAGGCTGTAATTACATTACTCATAAGCTTAAAATAATAGTAGTATTATAACGTAATTATTGTTGCAGAGAGCGATGGAACAGTAGCCCCTAAGAAGGGGTGTGTGTGTGTGTGTGTGTGCGTGCGCCCATAATTCTACCTTCCTATTGATAGCACACGTCTCCGTTGTGTTGTTTACCGCACAGAAGCGAGAGAGGGGAGTGTCTCGCCTCTTCACACGCTACCAGCGGTCGCCAACGTGTACGATTTTAAAATTGAGTTTTCTTCTCTCACCTCGTCTCCCCTGTGTTTTTTACGTTGTGTGCGTGCGTGCGTGCGTGCGTGTTCTCCACTCAGGGGCCTCTGTAGTCGTAGTGCGGATGAGTCACCTCCCCGCTGCGTGTGTGCAGGAAGTGTCAGTTGTGTTTTACCTCATCACAGCCCTGGCTGGTCCCACGCTGGCCTTGCAGTGAGCCTGCCAACGGCGAGCTATAGCCCCAAAGGATGAAGACGCCAAACAATCGCAGGCAACCTATTAGGGCCGGGCTTCTGTCCCCCGATATATAGGTCATTTCGTATCTCGATGAAAATAAGCACATGGTAAAGCCTATTTTTGTATACGTGACAAATGAAAAGTACCGAGTATTTTCTCATTGTTTTTTCATTACTTTACTGTAATGCAGCCTTTAAAACCAGGAAAAGACAACACTCATGCCATATTACGATACCCAAAATCTAAGACAATATCTAGTCTCGTATCACGATATCGATATATCAAATCAATTTAAGATCCTTGCATTCGTCTAAAACTGCATTCACCTTCGCTTTTTGAAATCGAAATCTATTTATCTTTATTAAATATATGGCCACACTTCAAGTAACTTGCTACAGTATTATCGCCACACAGTTACTTGCAGTACATTAACCCTCATGCTTCACACATCTCTCTCCTTATGCTGGTATGTTAATCTGCGCTCGGCAAGGGCAATTTCCACACAGAAAAGCGTATTAAAAAAACATATTTTGTCCCCGGTGGTCACAAGGAATCTATTAAATCTGTACTACATTAAACATGCATTACATGCGTACTGCGGCTGTATTGGGCTGTGCGTTGAGCTGTACAGCATTGCGGTGATCTGAAGCTGGATCCACATATCTGCAGAGGTGTTGGCAGGAAGGAGAGACGGCAGAGACCTCTCCCTCCCTCCCTTCCTCCCTCCCTTCCTCCCTCCCTCCTGCTTCCCCTGCCATGAGGGATCAGCGGGGGTGGATGGGTGGCGGCGGTGCGGCGACCAGCTGGGCTGCCGCGTTATCAACATTGGGCCAGTGGCGGCCTCATCACTCCAGCTCAGCTTTGACGAAGGCTTGGGAAGCCATTGTTCACAGTTGGAGAGGAGGGGGGGAATTGACAATGAGTGGACGTTCTCCATCTTGGCAACAGGTGAGGAGCGCACTAATGTGACACTTAGTCACCACAGAAGCACTAATGTGGCACTTAGTCACCACAGAAGCTCTCAAAGGCTTTTCGGGGGCTGCGGTTTGCATTACGTCCGTTACTCTTTATTCACAAAGTTTTTGTGAATAAATCCTCCGAACTAATGAGCGCAAACACACCTGCTTGAGTAGGGCTCGGCAATATATCAATATTTTATCGATATCATGATATGAGACTAGATCCCGTCTTAGATTTTGGATATCGTAATATCGTGATGTGACATAAGTGTTGTCTTGTCCTGGTTTTAAAGGCTGCATTACAGTAAAGTGATGGAAAAAAATGAGAACATTTTCATTTGTCAAGTATTTAATTCACACAGGAGTACACAACAACAAGGCTTTGCCATGTGGTTATTTTATATAGACTATTTATTTACTGAATTACCAGAAAACATGCTATAGCGTCGATATATATATTATCGGTATGTTAAATGACCTAAATTCGGATAGAAGATTTTGTCCATATCGCCCAGCGCTATGCTTGAGATATTAACGCCCATAAGCCATGAACTAAATTGTATGGGTTTACTTGCAAAAACTAATTGGCTTGCTGTTTAAGTGGCATGGTGTTCCTGAGCTGCCACAATCACACACTAGGAGCACATCATTAACACAGCAGTCAATTAACCAACAGCAATAGTCAGCCTTCTGTTAGCAAGATATAATATGTGAATTTTAGGCCAGGGAACTCCCTAATCAAAAGTGTAATTTAATTGTGTGTCGTTTAATCTCCCGGGAAGTGGATTTAGCGGTGTTGTAAATCCATTAAGCTGAACACCATAATGTAGCGTTGACAAGCAAACAACTCCTCACAGACCGCCTTGTGTCTGTAACTCTGCCCTTCTGCAGAGCCCTGCATCCCCGGGCCATGCGAGGTGGTCTGGTCTGACTCAGGGAGGGGTTTTACCGCTTGTTTCTCATCGTGTCCTTTGTTTAAACCAGCCTGCCATGTGTGCTCCGCTCTGCCGTCTGTCTGACGTTGGGGTTTTTTTGGCCTCCAAAAAGCGTGGAACAACACTATTGTAAGTTATAGGAACAGCGACGCTTCAACAAACCCCAGATACTTCCAGCTAGTTAAAGTATTTCCTCTGGACTATCCAGCATCTAAATATTCTGGGGGGTGTTTTGTTTCGGTACTCTTATATGGGAGCCCAATCTGAGGTGTATCTGATCATCTCTCAGGATTTCACAGAAAACTCGGCTTGCATAATCTTAAGTGTGATGAGATGCACCCCATGACATTACTCGGAACAAGTATTTCAGGGCATTCGTTTTCCCACGTCTAGGTGACTTCTGTCCAAGTGAGGAGTTCAAACATGCATGTCTTTATTTTTGTTTTGCTCTCTGGGAACAGGCCACCACACGTTGACTGCTCGTGTTCAGGCCATGGAGACTGTTGGCCGTGGAGACACCCTCCTTGTTCTCACCTTCTGGAATAGCAGAAGAAAACTGTGTTTTTGTTTTTTTCTCCAACACTATCGGAGACACGTTATCCGTCTGTCTCAGCCTTTTGGGTTTTTCCATTAGTGTCTGATCACGCAGTTTGAACAAGCAACTAGGAAACTTGTGAAGAAACGCGTGCTTAATAAAACAAGAAATTGTCAAAGGTCTTCTAGTAATGAGGTTTCTTACGAAGCCATTTTCACGCTTCACACATGGGCCATGGCAATAGTGGAAATTGCAATGTATCTTTTTATATGAACATTTTGTTTGCTCTTTATAATTAGTTAGAAAACAGAGTCACTGTTTATATCTATAGCTTAGTTCAGCTTAATAGCTTAATTTCCCCAATGGCTACCAGCTCTGCAGTTGGCTTTATCAGAAGGCACATGTCTGATACCTAAACCTGATGCCTACATTGACAACACCGTGAATTGTTTAGTGGCTTTGGATTTGAACCCGCACGTTTTCCAAGACCCTCCTCCCGACGAGGACGAGAGACGTCGTTACGTACTTAACACATACATATGTTGTTTTTAACCAAGACTTCACCATTTGTCTTCCCTCGTGGTTCGGGTGACCAGATGTCCCCGCACAGTCCCCATTTCTGGTGGCCTGCCCCCGGAAAAAAAATAGGATTTTAGAAATATGTGAATATATTTTGAAATGGCAAAGGTTCTAGCTTTCCGATGAATATTGATTTTGAGACAGCTGTTAATTAGTCTCATGTTTATCTGATAGGCTGTGTCTCGCTACACGGGGGTCTCTCTATCGACATTATACGGTAAGCAGGCACAACCGATAATAAACAATAGGCTATCAATAATAGAACGATTCCCTATTCGAGTAGCCTACTTTGGATTGTTGGTTCATATATGATGGCTGGTTTAGCAAAGCTTCAAACACATCATGGTAAACCATTGTCCTATGTGGCTGTTTCTCGTTTATTTATACTCATTACTCATTACTACTTCTTGATGTTTTACATTTCAATACCGTGAAACCCCTTTGTTGTGAAATGCTATTTACTTCGAAGTAGCCCCATTACCGTAGATCTGTTAGTATCAGGTCAACCTCTCTGTACATTGGCAGTGATTCCTTTAATGCATCCATCACCAGGCAGCACTTATAAAACCATCAACCTTGAAATAATACATTAATTAGTTGTTGCGTTCACACTTGGCCCGTTCCTGCCAACTAACACCTTCACTTAAGCAGACTGAAGACTTCAAACATATACTCTGGCATGAGACAGAGTGGCAAAGTGACGGCCTGGGAATGTGAGGAAAGACTTCATTAACAGTATTTTCAATCACAAATAAGCCCCTGTTCCATTGGCTGTTGCTAGGCAACTGCATCAGGATTACTCCATCTGGCAGGGAGATGGATATGCGTGTGTCGGCATCTGGGAGGAATCTATACCGCTCTAAGATGCAGATAGTCTTACTCGTCTCATCACCGCTTTGACTATCGTCAAAGTGGTGAGGATAGTCTTTGGCATCCCATCACATTATTCTTTCAGTTATTCCTAATTTTGGGAAGGAGGGGGGTTATTTATTTAGTATTGACTAGTACTAAATTGACGGGTGTGTGTGTGTGTGTGTGTGTGTGTGTGTGTGTGTGTGTGTGTGTGTGTGTGTGTGTGTGTGTGTGTGTGTGTGTGTGTGTGTGTGTGTGTGTGTGTGTGTGTGTGTGTGCGTGTGGGTGCGCACAAACTGAGGTGCGTTATGCTGCTTCCCTGGGATTACGGCCCCGCGCCTCTCATCTCTCCTTCTATGGTTGCGGCTGCCTTACTGCAGTGAAGACGGTACAGAAGATGGAGAGCCTGGTGTCTCGGTGGTGTTTGGTGTCGCCTTGGCTGTGTGGGATCTGCATGTGGCATACTTGGCAACAGAAGCCCCAACACATGTTCCATGACCCTACACTGAACTTCAAATAGACGATGTGTGTGTACAAAGCGTATCCATGGCAGAACACCCACCATGTCTTCATTACGCAAGCTGCCCCAGTCTTCCTGCGCTGCCCTCAGTGTGGCTGAGTGTATTAAAGGGACTGTACCGGTATTAGGCTGACCTTTTTAGTGGATTTAAACTCATCGGCTCGTTGTGCTTCTGCTTTTGCTCTTGCCAGGTCAATTCAATCAATGAATGGAAAGTGACTGTGCAGAATTTTTATCTGATGTAAATTAATGCATTTTCCATTCGCTTGCTTGTGTGATATTTGACCACTAAAGGAACCATCCACTGCGGCCCAGATTGGGTGGTCGTGTTTAGTGCACATGGACACAACTATGTACCCAAATGTTCCTGTTTGTTCCAGCTGCGAACACAATCCCATAATGTAGTCGATGCTGGCGTCCCTTTAAACAATTTCCCTGTTCCCATTGGCGACCCTGGCTTTATTCATTAACTCGGATCGATGGATCCAGCAGCGTGTGACCTGACATTATTTCACCAGCCCACAGAGAGAGGCAACCAGTAACATTAACAACTCTGTTGTGATCTGCTGGTGTTTCGATTGATATTTCATTTTTGCCAATTGGCGCCATGGGAGTTTTGGTTTAATAGAGGTAAAGAGGTCTGTTAAAGGACTCTGCTTCCTGTTTACCGACATACCGAGTATTGGTGAGTTAAATACAAATGTGTTGAATGACTTTACTAACAGTTAAGTCGGCAGCATCATTTGGAGGAAATATTTTGCAGTTGTTTGATGGCTTTCGTGTGAGAGCAGTAAGACTGATTGTGAACACTGTGAGTGTAGTAACACAATTTGAAGTGCTGTCACCATCACCAAATGTTGTTTTTCTACTCTTATTTTGAGGCTTTAGTGACAATATCAGGACTCTTCTCAATGTGACTACTCAAGTCATCATCTGACTCTTTACCACTACTTCTCTTCTCCAAAATGGCTACCATGCAGCTTTTAGCAATTGAATTACAGATTACTGTCATGTGAGACCAATATAGGTGTTCTGCTGGCTTCATTGAAATTGTTACAAATGCAACAAGCAGGGAACTATATTAAGACCATATCCACTAGGGGTGTCACGATTTCGATTTTAAATCGATCGAAATGAGCTTTCCATTTCGATCATCGAAAAGCTTAATCGAAAACGCTCATCAAAAGGGGCTGCCCTCTAGTGGCTCTTTTTTCTTGTAAACATTTGTTTGCTTTCAATTGTTTGTTTAAATCCAACATCAAATTGAATCGTGTCCTTAAAATCAAATCGTGGATTTGGAGAATCGTGACACCCCTAATATCCACACAGCTTGGGTACACAGACCTCAGTTCAAAGGAGGTTTAGGAGACAGGATTGAGGCTTGTTTAGTCCAGAAAATGTAGGGAATCACAGGTTAGAACCTCCTGGCCCACATGGGAACTGGTCTCCTACCACAGAGTCTGTATTTCATGTTGAAAGTGGAACCTAATCGATTTTGAACAGTGAGGCACCCTGTCTTCAGTGCAGCCAGCTCGATTTTCTGTGTTGTGTGTGTGTGTCCGTGCCTGCGCGTCTGTGTGTGTATGTCATTGTGTGTTTATCTGTGTATGTTTTGTGTGTAATCTCTCCCTCTCCCTCCCACTCTCTCGCTCTCTCCCTCCTTTTATTTCCTCCTGTGCTGTAAAGGGGCATCTGCTTCAGAGGATCAGATAAAACGTCCAGTTCCTGACGGACCCATCTTTCACTTCACAAGTCAACTTATTTAGTTTCCCCCTCACTAGTGTCCCAGTATGCGTTTGTTCTTCAGACTCCAACTTTAACCTTCAACCTCTAACTTTTTCCGTCTTCTTCCGTGGACCTTCCTACCTCCAAAGCGTCACAGGGCCAAGATCAAAACAAAAGGTTTTGGCAGATCAGCTTATTATTGGGTTTATGAGGACCGTACCGTAGAACTGACGTGTATAAACATACGTTTTTTTTTGGTTTGTTTCAGATCTGTGCACCATGAGCTCCAAGTCGCACCCTCCGCTGATGAAGAAGCACAGCCAGTCCGACCTGGTGAGCCGCCTGAAGACCCGCAAGATCCTGGGCGTGGGCGGCGAGGACGACGACGGCGAGGTCCATCGCTCCAAGGTCCCCGATTTCCATCCACATCATTTGCGCCCTCAGATTTGCACACCAAAAAATCCATCATCTATTTATACAAAAAAAAGGAAAATCACCAGTGGGCTGGCTAATTGGCTCGTTTATTTTCCTCAGCATGTCAGATCTCGGCCCACACTTTATCACACCAGCGCCACACTTTATCACACCAGCTCCCCACCACAGGGACGTGAATGGCCCCTTTTGAGTGACACCATCCATCCCCTTTCTTCACTTTCCTTCATCTTTCATATTCTGGTTGAGGGCATGTTTCTACATCACAGTACGAGAACACAGAAACCCTCCGTCCGTAAATCAATGGTTTGTTTTGTGTTCTTTCAAATCCCCCCCCCCCCCCCCCCCCCCATCTCAGACGTCATTTGTAGAGGGGCTCCTATCACGTTTCTGAATAATGTATTGTCCAGAGGAAGGGAAAGCTGAGAGGAGAGGATAGGGGGAGTGATGAAATGCCAGCTCCTGCTTTTCTTCTCTCTGTCATGAGTTTGTCTCTTCCTCAACCTCTTGCAATATTTTACCAAGAGAGGACATGGAGCTGGGCGGTGCCCCATCATGGATTCCCAGATTTAGTCTATGATTTTCCGTGATGATGTTGAGGGTTCATGGAAAGGGGAATGCAAATCTTGGCTTTGCAAATGTAGTGTGCTTTATCGGGAGGCTTCAAAAGTCTGTTTTCACACGGTTTATAATGTATTATTTATGATTTATTTTATTAGGGACCGAGCCAGTAAAACTGGAAAGTCCCTATTGAAATTGGTCCGTTTATTATTATTATTATTATTATTTTTAGCGCCTTTCCCTGCGTTTTTCACTACCTCAACATATACGAAAATTCTTTTTTATTTGGCAAAGTTGTCAGGCCTGGTGAAAAATTATATTTTATTTTTAAATCCTCCCGCACTCATGCAACACATTGTATTAGTTAGACCTTCAAGGTCAAGGACAAAGCACAATACGCAATATCATACTCCGACACACCGGCACTACAGTTCGGATGTGCGGGTCTCTCCGGTTCAATACGTGAATAAAAGTTTCCCCGCACATCCGACAAATGATGTTCAGCTTGCATGACGGGGGGGGGGGGGGGGGGGGGGGGGTTGGAAGGGAAGGCGGTCGACTCGGGACACTGGAGGCCTCTATACACAATGCCAGGATGTACTGCTGCCGTCCATTGCCCATCTGTCTTCCTGTCTCCGTGGTTCGCTTTGCATACTGATAAGACTGACTGTACTAGTCCCTGAGAGCATGCGTGTTTGTTCCGCCATTAGGGTTGAGGGTGATGGCGAAACAAGGTCATGGTTAGTTGCTCGTTGTCATGGTGGCAACCGATGACACTTAACAACCTACTGTCCGGCGGCTTTGATCATGTGACGGGTATTACCTGCTATTAGGGCTGAGCGATATGGCCAACATCTTCTATCCCGATATAGGTCATTTAATAGCTTGATATATATCAATCAATATATATATATATCACTATATAGCATGTTTTCTGCTAATTCAATGAATAAAAAGTGTATATATACGGTATATAATAGCCACAATGGTAAAGCCTATTTTTCTATACTCCCGAGTGAATTAAATACTTGACAAATGAAAAGTATTTTCTTATTTATTTCATCACTTTATTGTAATGCAGCCTTTAAAACCAGGAAAAGACAACACTTATGCCATATCACGATATTACGATATCCAAAATGTAAGACAGTATCTAGTATCATAATATCGATATAATATCAATATATTGCCCAGCCCTACCTGCTAGCATGTGATGAGGAGGAGGAAGAGGATAAAGACTAGTTGAGTTTTTCATTTCAGATTGTGACAGCCAGCCATATAAACACCCACGATTACAATCCAAGACTGTCTGCAACTAACAATTCATTTGTATTGTTGATTAATCATTTACTTTATTAAATGAGATAATAGCTAATCAAGTTAACAGAGCCAAATTAATGCTTGCCGTGTCTGACAAACAGCCAAGAAAACAAATCGTTGTTATGATGAATGTGAAACAGAGAAAAGTCGCAGTTCATGAATGTATCCGTCGATTGACTAATCAACAAATTGACTAATCAGCGCTATTGCAATCCATGTGCAACATGTCCATCGTCCCTGAATGGGGGAGGGGGATATTTTGTAAAGATGATTCACAGTTAAAATGAGATGCGTTTCAGCCGATCCTTATTTGCAAACGTTCCTTTGTTTGCTAGGCAGTGCTGGGGTTGATGCTGTATAAACCACAGGGCACACTCCTCTGATGAAGCACCATACTCCCCATAAGTGGCTTTGTGTTTTCTTCCTTTTCCTCTTCCCTTCTCACTCTCCAGCCCCGGGGCTGGTCTTGTGCCATCAGTTCAGGCCCGGTTCCTGTTGTGCGTTTCTCATGCCCGTCATTAATATTTATGTGTTCCTGTCAGAAGCACCCATCTGAAGCCAATGGTGCTGGAGGGCCCGATTAGCCAGCCAGAGGAGATCAACAAATGTGGTTCCAGAACTTCCTATACATGTATATGTGTACAGTATGTAGATTATGTATATATGTACAGTATGTATATGTGTACAGTATGTATATTATCTATATATGTACAGTATGTATATGATGTATATGTGTACAGTAGGTGTATATATATGTACAGTATATGTATATGTACACAGGGACTTAAGTGATGTGGAGTTCAGCTCAATACTGGACAGTGGCGGCTGGCCAATAGAGGGCGCTAGGCCACCCCCCCAGGGGTGGAGCCAGACTTTGTGTACATCCGGGGCTTAGCCCAAAGGGGGGTCTGGGGTTTGAATATTTTGAATTTCTAAGATGCGATTTCCTGCATTCTAGTCCATTTTAGGGTGACCTGCTGGACATTGGCAAATCCTAATCCCTTCTAATTCATAGCCTACATTTTCAGTTGCAGGGCCTGCTCGAGACAATACTATTTAATGGAAAGAAACAATAACCAGAAAATCTACTAGAGATGTTTATGTAAACTACAATGGCAAAATTGAGACTTATACATTTGAGACTAACTTTCAGTAGATTCAAAGTAGGATTGCAGATGGATTGTTTGTTTGTTTGTTTGCTTTTATATGTATTTTAAAAGTGGTATGCCCATTGTACTTATAACTTCAAAAGCTTAAAGAAGATCCGGGGCTTTTGAAGTGAGATTCGGGGCTTCAGCCCCGAAAGCCACCCCCTCGCTCCGCCCCTGCACCCCCCCCCTCCCACTGGTGGAAATTTTAAATTTTTCTTTTTAAAATAAACATTTTTTAAAATAAACAATAACTACTTATTTTAAGTATGGGTGTGTTTAAATGCACAATAACGTGTAATATATGAAATTAAATCATTATATTTGGGGTAAAGCTTCCTGTTTATCCCCTCTGGTGTTGCGCTCTTCCGTTCTGGTGCGCTAGAAAAAACGCCCATAGAGTGCAGCAGCGCAGCCAATTGCAGACCCGTTGCTGCCTCAAGATTGCGCATTGCAACCTAAATTTAGCCAATCAGCTCTGAATTTAGCATCCCAAGCCAGTGGCGTAGAACCGCCCCAAGCGGAGTCAGACAACAAGGGCACTTGACAATGACGGACGGACGTGAATTCAGTACGATCTCTGCACCAATTTTCCATTTGAGAGGAGAACTTTGGTGGAAAAAGTGAAAGAGCTTGGCCTTGATCAACCCGAATAAATACATATAATGGCACATAAATATGGCACAAAAGGCTTGCAGAAAAGATAAAACCGACACGCAGGGCTTCTCACGTACTTGGTATGAGTTACAACTGTTTACAACAGCATATGAACTCACCAATATTGTGCAGTACGAACAGCCCCACCACCAACACTATTTGCGTGTATTGTTTGTGGGGCTGCCAGCTAGTGGCTCTTCTTTTTGTTTTTGTGTTATACAGTTATTTCACCAATTTGGTGAAATACGGTTTTGTTATATTTTAAAGAAATTCTAAACATTTTACCATATGGCCTTGGTGTGGTACATTCCTAAGGAAATATACAGTAGTGGTTATATCACACATACCATGTAGTCTATCTTTTGGAGAATTTGAAGTTGTCAGGGCATAAAACCAATGATCTGTTGATCTTTACCGATCAAGACTCGATAGTCTAGTAATGGCAATGCTGTCGGTGCTAAACGTTTTTTAACACAAAAACAAAAAGAAGAGCCACTAGATGCCAGCCCCACAAACATTTTTTTTATATCGTCTTTTAATTGTTTGTTTAAATCGAAAATCGTATTGAATCGTGGATTTGGAGAATCGTGATACCCCTAATATTTTCCCACGTTTGCCAGCAGACCGCAATAAAACCACATATACACCACAACATATGCTCTTATTGAAGTAGCGATTTGTTCATAGAATGTACAACAGGCATGTATGCTTTCTGCAACGACAAGGTAACACTTTACTAATCCCCAAACGCAAATTCATGAAGCCTGCATGTTAAACATGCATGTTTACCTGCAAATCAATGCGGTAGTATCCGCAAAAATCAATTCCCGTGCTTGGCTTGTACACGTCTTGCTGTGAGCTGAACTGAAGCCTACTGGAGCATAATAGGAGAGGCCATAGCCTGGTCCTGCCCAGCAAGAGACTCTGGCTTCCTGGTGTTTAGTTGCCAAGGCATAGTGCCTTCCACTGCCCTGGTGACTAACAGGCATTACTTTCATGCCGGCAAAGGTCATTGTGTCTCAGCCCATTCTTTTATGATTACCCCCTGCAAATTTATGCCATGAAAAAAACTAAGTGAGGGTGGTAATGACGCCTTTCTCTTCCATTTTCCATTTCAACGATGGTGATATTTGGAAGAACCTTGTGTGTCAGTTGTAGGCTTCATTGACTTATTGTTTTTTATTTGTTACTTACATTTTTAGGATGAATTGAGTTATTTGTTACAACATCAATCATTGTTATGTGGTCTATATTTGTCTCTAAATTATTTTGACTACAAACATCACTATCAGGGGCCTTACTTTCATGATGCCATATAATGGGATCATTCTGAATTCAGTATTTCCGAATCTGCTGGTTTTCCCTTTCGGCCTTCAATATAAGAACAATATAAAAGCTAGTTCCTTTTCATGGTTTCAGTCTATGAAGTAAATTATTCCTTCAAATTTACTCCTCATATTTTATTCAATTTGCACCTCATGCAGAAAGCTACTTTTAGAACAATGGCAACTCTGCCAACCAGAAAATGACATTATAGAAGTCCCCACATGTATGCCACCGAAATATCCCCAAAAAACTAAATGTCATTGTGTACTTGGAAAATGAATGAAAGCGCTTCTTGCTGCAGCCAATTACACTATAATTTATCATTGTTCATTGAGTTGGCATTTGCTCATGCGTAAAACCAGATTTATTTTCTTTGTAGTTTCCCTGAGAGTGTGTTTTTTCACTGTAATGACCGCGCACCCTAGGGAATAATAAACTTTGAACTCGCTGAAAAACAGCACGTGAGCTTTGCCACCAAACGGGACCAGGCTCAGATCAGAGCCTAACTGACAACTAGGCAGAATCAAAGCCTTGTCTTCCCCCTGTGTCTTTCCTTGGCACGGTTGGATTAAAACATCCCTCGTTAAAATTAATATTCAGCCTCAACATACAGTGCTTTTTGTGTCACTTCTGGTAGCTAAAGCACTGTAAGAGCCCATAGTAATCCTCACCCCCTTGCTCTCCTTCCCCAAAATAGATAAATTTGACTGAACTAGTTGCTGTAGTAGCCACTGAGCACTGATCTCTGGCCAGAATAGTGAAGTATCGCCTGGAGTGCCAGACTGACTTGGAACACTGTTTTTATCTCTTAAGTTAAACTTGGACCCCACTTTGTGGCATGATAAGTTACTATTATGCACTTAAAAGTACTGATCTTGTCTTTCTGATTTCCCCTTGCGTCTCTGCATTCCAGTTGTTTTTTTTAGAAACTTGGTCATGCAGTACTTACTCCAATTTTGATTGTATGCTTGAGTCGATTCTCAGCCTCACTTGTTAATCACTTTGGATAAAAGCATCTGCTTAATGAGTAAATATAAAAATGTATCAACAAGTCATGTGACCACGCAGCTGCTGTTGTGGCCTGGATATTTGTGGGCTTTTAATATGTGCCAAAGTCATCCCCTGGGGGGATTTCTCAAACAGCAAGTAATTATACCCTGGGAATTGATAGTGGGTACATGTCAACCCTCACATGTTACCCTTTTCTCTCGCTGTCCTCCCGTAAATCTCCAGTATTAAGTGAGTGACTACTAACTGTAGTCACTCACTTAATGTAAGAACTACTTAACCCAATCCTTGTTTGTTGCACTGATACTTGTGTGCAAGTGGTTGCCAAGTAGTGATTTAAGGATTAACTGTGTGTCCACTTGTCTAAATGTAAGGGGTATGTGGACAGTGGTAGGGGTGGTCGGACAGTCCTGTACCCTTGTCTAAATGTAAGGGGGATGTGGACAGCGGTAGGTGGGTGGGACAGTCCTGTCCCCTTGTCTAAATGTAAGGGGGATGTGGACAGTGGTAGGGGTGGTGGGACAGTCCTGTCCCCTTGTCTAAATGTAAGGGGGATGTGGACAGTGGTAGGGGTGGTGGGACAGTCCTGTACCCTTGTCTAAATGTAAGGGGGATATGGACGGTGGTAGGGGTGGTGGGACAGTCCTGTCCCCTTGTCTAAATGTAAGGGGGATGTGGACAGCGGTAGGGGTGGTGGGACAGTCCTGTACCCTTGTCTAAATGTAAGGGGGATGTGGACAGCGGTAGGGGGGGTGGGACAGTCCTGTACCCTTGTCTAAATGTAAGGGGTTATGTGGAAAGTGGTAGGGGTGGTGGGACGGTCCTGTCCCCTTGTCTAAATGTAAGGGGTTATGTGGAAAGCGGTAGGGGTGGTGGGACGGACCCGGGGCGGGGCGCCGGAAAATGTCCCTTATTTTCAAATCCCAATGTTGACAGCTATGTTGATAGTTGCATATGCCGACAACAACGGGGACAACATTAATTCAATTATCTGTATATAATTGAATTCAAATGTGAATAATGAAGTATTTTGACCCTGTTGTCAATTGTCGCCATTCGATTAGCTTGCGGCATGATTTCCATTGGTTTTCATTGGCTTATTTTAAATTGATGTTTACTTTGTGGCGCAGCCAATGCAGATATATCATTGACTGGGCTGATGGTTAGATGGGAACTTGATGAATCTAGTTTTATGTATATGCGTGTGCTTTCGACAGGCAGTTTTTAAGATTAAGTTGTAGGTTAGGGTTGTGCTCAGCTGGGTCCTTAATTTGAAGATGTAAAGATTTCCATCCTTGGTTTTTTTTTAACACAAGATGTGTTATTGCATTTCTCAATGGGTTGAGGGAGATGACTCTGTTATGCGTCATCGCATAGGGCGAAGAAATCTACTGGCCAATCATTGGCATTCATGTACCATGTCTACAGGCTAATGTGAGTCTGAAAGCCCAAAGCACACGGCGATGTTGGGACTGATGCAAAATAATATTTTTGAAATTTCACGTCCAAAATAGACTTGAAGCGAAATTCGCACTTTGTGTGCTTTGGGCTTAAGGGTCAAAATTGCATCCTCATCCTCATCATCATCATCATTGTAAAAAACTGAGCATAGAAATTCCCCCTGCTTGTGTTTTGCATACATTCATGACCCTGGCTGAACCCAAAATGGAGAAGTTATTCACAGTTGTTAAGATGGAATGCCAATGATAATATTGTCATGGCATTTATATAGCGCTTTTCAGGATACTCAATACTGTGTGTGTGTGTGTGTGTGTGTGTGTGTGTGTGTGTGTGTGTGTGTGTGTGTGTGTGTGTGTGTGTGTGTGTGTGTGTGTGTGTGTTGGGGCATATGACACCTCATCCACTATGCTGTTTCACACTTCAGTCTTCTCTACTTTGACCTTGGCCTCAGGTTATACACTGTTGATAAGAAGTCAGGCTGTTTTACATTTCAGTCTTTTCTATAGGCCTAGTAGTACAGTAAAATGGGTTGGATTTACATGTAGCCATAAATCCCTACACAGGATTATAAGATTTAGTGTGTGTTCTCGCTTGATGCATCCGGGCAGATAAATGAGACTAAAACAAAGTGAAGACGGAGAATGAAATGTTTCCCATTAATCATTGGCTTTCCTACTTCTCCTTTGTCCTCTGTTGCTCTCGCTCTCGCTCTCTGTGTCTCTCTTCCCCTCACAGATCAGTCAGATGCTGGGCAATGAGATTAAGTTTGCGGTGAGGGAGCCTTTTGGACTGAGGTGAGATCTCCACTCTGTTCCTTTTCACTGAATGGGTTCTCTCAGAACCCGTCCTCTGCTACACTCGCTCTGCTATATCTCTACATCCTTTAAAGGATCTGAAAATGGTTTTATATATGTTTTTTAATGATATCTTTAGAGGTTGGTAGAGCTGTATTTGTCTATATTTACTCTCTTGTTCTCACTTGTTCTCTCTTGTTCTCTGTATATCTCTTTCTCTCTCTCTTCCTCGCTCTCTCTATTCTTGTCTGTTCCTCACTCTCTATTCTTCTCTCTTCTTTGCGCTCTCTGTCCACATCCTTTCATTTACTGGTTCTCTCTCTATTCATCTCTCTTCCTTGCTCTCTTTGTCTCTCTAGGTTGTGGATCCTCATCTCAGCAGTGACATTCTCCGTCATGGCACTGATGGTACGTGTGTGTGTGTGTGTGTGTGTGTTTGAACAATAACCACTGATGGATACCCTTTAAATCTTAAGAAGATAACCCCGAAGATCTGTTTGTTTTGGTTCACATGGGTGAGTTTAAACCCCAGAAATCCCCCTTTAAATGAGAAACTTCTAATATGGATTATGTTGAGCAGCTGTCAAATTCATTTTAAAATTTGTGTCACTTTCCACTTCACTTAACATAACAAACACATTTTTTTAATAAATAAAAATACTAAATATTGGTGGTTCAAATCTAAAGAAATGACATTTCTTTGAATTCACCTTTTGGTGAATTGTGAAAATATATCACAATCTAAACTGCATTTCTGAGTCAAAATGAAATGAGGCAAGTCACTACCCTGAACAATACACAGCGGCCCATTCATTGACTATACTGTAATCATGACCCTTCCTACCCTGGCAGCATGGCTCCAGTGGCGGAATGGAGTCTATCTAGCGCAATGATGTCCCACCGCTCCAGCACTGTGCCAGCGCTGCTGCTGCTCCTTCAGACTTATCTCTGGAGCGCGTCTGGTACATTTAAACAGCTCCGCCTTTGTCTGCTGCACCACCTTGAGCCTCAATGTTCTCAGTGTATATTAGAGGGAGGGGCGGGGTCAGTCATTGCCGCGCCGGCCGACTTTAACAACACGACGTTGTCCCGGTTGTAAATGCCTCTGTATTACAGATGAGAACAAAATGGCCTCTGTCATGGCATGACGAATTGTGCTGTGTCTTCTTCTTCCTCCTCCTCCCCTTGCACACACAGGCCTTGGTGTTTCCCAATCAGCTCTACGAAGTCGTCTTCGAGGAGGAGCTCTCCACGACCAACATCTCCATCCGCCTGTATGGGGGAGCACTGCTCAGTGAGTTGTGGATCAGACAGACAGACAGACATGGCCATGTTCACAAAGGAGTGGGAAATAAGAGCTAGAATCTATTGTTACTCATGTGAAGCTGCAACATGACAACTTTTCACATTCATTTTGTTTTTATGCATGCATAATAGTCCAGTGTTGAGCCTCTTTTTTTAAGAATCAATAGCTTCTAAAACCCCTGTTGCACTGTTGGGAACCAGCGCACTTTAGGCAAGGCACGGGCATTTGTACCTTAGGTTGTTATTTTCCTGTCCGGCGCATTGACTGCTGCAGACAATAGGTGGTCATGAAAGCACGGCAATTATTGCCGCTCTGCTCCCCCAGGCGGAGGAGGTAGACGGGAGATGCGTGTGTGTGATTATTTTAACGGCATTATAATAAATCACCCGGCGGAGCAGGTCTGCTGAGCCTCAGTCCATCAGTCACTATGGACAGTTTGAAATGGCTCTGTGTAGATGAAGATGTAGAAGAAGAAGAAAAATAATTAGAGAGCGGGAAGAGAGTTGTGTTGGAGAGCTTCTTGTGTGAGAAATGAACCTTTGTGAGTACTTTAGGGAGGGAAAGCGGAGGTGTCGTACATCAAAGGATTTGAGGAAGCACTGCAGCACTTGGGTTAGTGTATTACGCCCTTAAATCAGAATGAAGCGTATGTCCGCGTCCTGAGGATGCCACCGCCTCTGCTTTTACACTGATGTTAAAAAGCCTGAGGTGAATCGAGCGACGGGGGTTATTTTCACATAACATGTTGTCAAAATATTATATATATATATATTCCTTTTTTTAGATGGGAAAGTTAAAAGGAAAGCCCTGCATTCGCTTTTTGATAAAAACGTGACTGGATCACATTGAATGAGCATGTTATAACATGTTAGACACGTCCATTTTTCCAATCTCCCGGGATCCTCAAGGGAGGGGAGGGAGAGGGTTAATTTGTTTTAATTGTAAATGTCAGCAAATGTTGCGGATTAGCAAGTGAATAGGATGACTCCTTACAAGATGATGAAAGGTTAAGAGGAAGTGGGGTGAGGGGATAGAGGGGGGGGGGGGGTCCCATCTGCGTGGCAGATGAGAGCAAGAAGTGGATACGGTCCCCTTGACCCGCCCACCTATCAACCCACCCCTGCTGGTCCCACAGAGCCATGTGACAGGTGAGAATAAAGGGAAATGAACAGAGAGAGAGAGATGTAAAGAGATGTAATGTGAGCAAGTGACTCGGTGAAAAGAGCCAATTCGCTTATTACAGTCAACTGTCAGGTGTCAGTGTGAGCTTCCTCGATGCTTTTTGTATTTTCTATTGCACAGCCTCCAACATCCTCCCTAACCCATCAAAGATACAGGTCCGGTCTCCTAAGTGGGCGGGGCCTTTACACTGGCACTGCCGTTAACACTGTGAGGTCGCTGGACAAGTCTCAAACATACTTGCTTTTAGCTGGATCTACAAGTTGGAAAATGTTGATTTTGGTGTCAAAATCTTCAAAACACTTTCAACTTGTAAGGGAAAGTCGCAAATGTACCTCAATTTCAATGTTAAAGGAAATATTAGCCCAAAACCTCTACATCTCTCATTGGTGTGAATGAAGCCTGGGCTCGCTCTAGTCTCCTAAAATGGGTAACCCGCCAGTGCCGTGCCTTGTGTAGCTCACGCGAAGTTAGTCTCGCTTTGGAAATTCAACCTCTATCTGACCTTTGACCCTTTCTCCAGGCCTGGCCCTCATCATGTGGAATGGGCTCTACACCGCCGAGAAGGTCATCATCCAGTGGACTCTGCTCAGTGAAGCCTGCTACTTTGCCGTCCAGTTCCTAGGTGAATAAACATAGATCTGTATATTTCATCCACTGTTTTAGGCCAGCAATGTGTTTTTCCCCCCCCCTCTTCACCAATGGGTCAAATTGTGTTTCCCTCGTCTTCGTTTTCCAAGTAGTCTGGTTGTATGTGATCTCTTCAAGATTCCAGACCTTTATTTGTCCACGGGGGGGCAAATGGTTCTGTCGCAGTAATAAAAAAGATAATGACACAGGGCGAGACACACCTTAATAACCACTCATAAATAAAAAGCACTCATAAATAAATATATAAAAGTACATGTGAATACAGAAAGGGTGTAAAGGTGGACACATAATGTACAAAAGTTACAGTATTATATAAGAAGTATATAAATATAAAAATAGGGAGAAGCAGGCGTGGTTGCAGGCATGGTTGGAGATGTACTGATGCTACCCACACTTTACAGAGTTGAGCAATGAAATGGCGGAGGGTATGAAAGAGAATATATATGTATATCTGTTGGTTCGCACCAATGGCTTCGATTCCAAATGCAGTGGGGTGGGTACTGTCGGATATAATGGATCGCCAAATCCCACATCATAATGAACGTGTTACTACCGCACTCTGGTGGTCAGTGTAGAGCATCACAGTTGACACTGATTTGTGTCCCTCAACAACAAGTCATTGACTCGCTTTCACTTTTTCTTTGTAGTGACGTCCATTACCCTGGTGGAGCTCGGTGTCATGCCCAACAATGCGGTGCTCCTGCTGCTCAGCCGGCTGCTGTTCCTGGGGGCAACTCTGGCCTACTACTACCACCTGGGACGCAGGGTCAAGAAGATCTGACGCGCCGGTGACCTCATCTATCTTTTTTGGGGGGTTTTTTTTGCTTGAGGAGGATACAGTTTTTTGACACCTACACACACACCTACACACCTACACACACGGAGGAGTGGAGTCATTGTTGCGACGCGGCAGCCTCGATGAGTTCTGCTCCGACGCCCTGGACTTTGAATGTCATTATGCCCAATCTGTCAACACATCCACCGATCACACCGCACCACTAACCAGGAAGTAGAGTTTGACCTCATTGTAACGGTGAAGGACTGATCTTTTGATGGACTATGAGATCAATACGAACGCACTACTCCGATGTGCAGGTCTGAGGTTTAGGATCGATGTTGTAAAGCATTTGATAGCTGTTTATATTGAAGTTTCCATTGTCCTGGTCATTTAGTTTGCTATGAGCGTGGTGTAATTGCATAGCAATCCAGTGGTTTATGTTGTACACAGAATGTTGTGACGTTTTGCTCTGACTTTGTGTCAGTTGAGACAACAATAATCATGTTCTTTCCCCAGAGCTTTTATTGACTGGGATCTGTCAGGTGGAAACGGATTTTACAAAGACCAATTCTTGCCGTAATGTTTGTGCTAATGATCATTATTATTGTTATGGGGGTACTGACATAAAGCATGAACAGCAGTTCCCATTTCCCATTTCCCTTCCAGCGCTTCAAACAACACCAATTTGAACAGTACACATTCTACTTGGTGTGTCTAAATTTCAACACTCATAACGGCATCTGTAAAAAAAAAGAGGTTAGAAATAGCCAAACAGGGACCCATAAAGATTTCATATATAAGCACAAAAACCACAAAAATGTTGCGATTCAACATTTCCAAGAACAGAATTTGCAGGTTCTTATCTACCAAAGTTTCCTCTTAATCGGTGAGCCCCTTTTTAATAGAGCTCTACCAAAAGAAATTGGGCCCAAATACGTTTTAACTCGATGATTGTGCCCTTAATTAATCAGATTGTATATTAGCAAATGTCACAAGCAAAGCGTGTCAGTAAACAACCTAGTTCCTTATTCCGAGTGCTTTTTTTTCACACATATCTTTACCCTTGCCTTAAAATAACTTAAATAACCGGCATCTTATTTCCTGTAAATATGTAAGTACAATAACAATATACAGTCCAACCCCTGGTTGTCCCTTGAAGCAGAACAAAGAATTTGTATATTAAAAGACTGAATAATCCCACTTGGAAATTGTTTTAGTGATAGTTTGTGTCGGCAGGAGTCTGTTATTTATACCTATTTAATTGGCATTTGTATTTTGACGTTACAATATTTGGCATGCCATGTACTTCAATGTATACAGACATTTAGCAGAGTTGAAAACAAACCAACCGACCAATGACACTACTATCAGAAGACGTGGTGTATAGCTACTGTTCATGTAATGGTGGTGAGTAGATGAATTAGATTTTGAAAGAAAAAAAAACTCGGTATATCTATTTGTATATTATGGTGTGTTCAGCTTTAGGTAGTAAACACGTGATATACTCCAAGCAGTGTTTTCTGATGATTTTCCTTTTTTTGTGTTAAATACTACCTCCCTATATAGCCACGTTCCCCATACCCCTCCCTGCAAGTTCATGTTTTAGATTCCTGCCAAAAAACACGCTCTCATATGTTTTGCTGCTTTGCCCCAGTCATTACCAAGATAGCACACCAGCCAGGGTCTGACTTTGGCTTCATGTTGAACACAACGGTCGTATTCACTGCCAGTCCTTGCTCAAAGGGAGTAGTCGGAGGAACTCGCTCAACTCAGGGTAGCTGTGGGTTTGCGGTAGCGTTTTCTCCTGTTCGGGAGGCAGCCTTGCCTACTACTTGACCCAGCGCTCGGTGCAGATCAGGAACAGGAGGAACATGGGTGAGGTCCCCCCATGTTTCTGGAGGGTAGCAATTATTCTCCTTGGCTGCTGTTTAATTAGACACACACGGCTTGTCTGACTGACATGGTACGGTCCCGGCGTACCCTCCCTGCCCCACGCTGGCATAATTATGCCTCCAAGATAAATATCGTCCCAGGTCTCAAATCATCGACCGACCCTAATGTAATGTTTAAATTACAGGGGATTTGGGGGGGGGGGGGGGTGTTCGGGGGTCGGTTCCTCTCTTCAGGAGGCAGACATTGAAAGAAGAGAGAGGAAGGCCTACGTCTTTCTTTTTGTGGAAGAGTTTCTACTGCTTTTTTATTTTGACGGAGAGTCAAAACTATGATAAATCAAGTTGCACAATTCCCTGAGAGAATTACTCAAATAATCTGTATACCCATTAAGACACGTCCCCCCCCCCCCCCCCCCCCCCCCCCCCCCCCCGCGTTTCCATTATAAAATATGTGAGCTTATTATTTTTTGATGAATTTACTAACGATGTGATTCCAGTCGATAGGGTATTGTTGTGTGCAGCAAATCAGGTGGATTTGTCTTGTCCGTTTTTGTAGCATCTACAAGTGTTAATATTGTACTACATGATTGATATGGAGTTCCAGTATTTAGTTTGAAATAAAGAAAACCACTGTTCATTTTGCAGACTCCCAAAATATATTTTATTTATTGTGCAGACCGAAGGAAATCTCTCTTGACAGCCATGCCCAAATTGGTGATGTTTGTTTTAAATATTTGCATTATACTGCATGGACATGTGTTCAGAATTCAAACTAGTAGGTGAAGGGCTAGTCGGTGACAAACTAAGAGGCACGTACACATGTTGCTTTTTGTAAGGGAAATAACGAAAATATCTTATCCAGATGTGCATGAGGTTTTTGCGTTGTAACAGTAATACATAGAGCGTACACACATATGCATGTCTCTGAAGTCATCACACCATAACACAAATGTCCTGCACTGGCAATGACCTTTCTCACCTCCTCGCTATTTATAGATACTATAATCTCAAGCAGGAAATATGTCACTTTTTATGGTTCAAAAAGCTCAAGAGGTTCTGTGTGAAAATATGTTTAAAGCCCTACTTTGTTGTTAGTTACTTCTTAATAAACACACACACAGTCACAGCATTCTGTGTAGCGTGAGTCATGTGTGTGTGAGAAACAGTGGTGACGTAACGGTACGTATGCGACGTCAGCGCCGGACGGGGAAAACGGTTGAAGAACGCGCTCGTGCACGTGGGCGCGAGCGCGGTGAGGGGGCGTGTGGTGTGTGTGTGTATATTTCTCCCAC
>JAOPHQ010004702.1:20000-30943 GCA_030340625.1 Merluccius polli | reverse complement strand
TTCTTTTTCTTGTACTTAAAATGTTTGCCTAAAAATACTACTATGTATGTCAATTATGGCACCCATTGCACTCCTAACCATCCCTGGAAGGAGGGATCCCCCACTCTGTGTTCCTTCTCAAGGTTTCTTCCTTGATAATTAAGGGAGGTTTTTCTCTCCCCTTTGTGAAGATTCAAATATATATATATATATATATATATATATATATATATATATATATATATATATATATATGAAATCAGTGATATCAGTAAAGATTATATCCTTTATTCTTGGAAATTATATTATGATAACAATGCCCTTTACTAACAGATAAGATGAGGTATCTTTTTTCACATTGACCCATTTCATATTTGACTTTACTTCCTCGTACTTGCTGGTGGTTGACAGGCAAGGTGAAAGCCTAGTTCAGACATATATATATACACATACATACACAGTCATATGTAACATAAACATAGACATAAACTGTCATCATGTAAGTCTGGCACATTAAGTAGCTCTCCAGTGAAGCCCCAGGAGGAGGAAAAGGGGATGTGATTGTTGCTGTGATAGGTTGAAGGTCTATCCAATTGTGTCCAGAGGCATTTTGGTCTGCGCCCGTTTTTTAACGCCCCTTGGAAATCGAAAATAAACTGAAATGATATTGATATATGGCACAGCTCTCAGGGATGGATCGTATGGATGTTACACAAGCCATTTTACGACCACCGTTTTACAAACCATTTTGCAGTTTCCCGGTTAAATCACGTACGGCATGCATTTGCATATAATTGCATAAGCATAACTTTTAACCTGTCTACCGATGTGAGTCCAGCGAAAAAAAGCAGCACACATGGTCAGAATACAACAGTGCAATCACATCTGGTTGTATCTGGTTTGATTCTAGAATGCATGACTTTGGGCTCAACTCCCTGTTTAATAAAGAAATACACATCTTGTGTAGCTGTCTAGGAGGCAGTCGCCCTGCCTGCTGCTGGGGAAATCACCGGTGCTGTGTTCTGACCCCCCCCTGCTCCCCAGTGTACAGACTGGTGCAGGTGGAGCTGTCCTCTGACTCTACCACCCGTCTGTGGCGTCATTACCATGACACACACCAGACACCAGCTATCCACCTGTCATCTCTGTTACCCCCTCCTTACTGAGCAGTGATTCAGCACACTGCTGCACACACACACACACACACACACACACACACATGCATGTAATGCATGTGTGTGTGTGTGTGTGTCTCTCTCTCTCTCTCTCTCTCTCTCTCTCTCTCTCTCTCTCTCTCTCTCTCCCTCTCTCTCTTCGTCCCTGGCATTCATCTCACCAAGCACAGGACACAGTTTCCTTTGGCTTCTGAATATTTTATACTTGCCAGTCGTAGATTATGACTCCATCTTCCCAGAAGAGAGCATCATGGCGATTGTCTACACACCATCAATACGGTTTGTTATTGCTGATGTCATGTCCACCACCTACAACCTCTTTGTCATCGCTGACAACGTTAATGATGTCATCTGTGACTCATAGACGTTGTTATATAATACAACAATGGATATGCCCACATGTTAGGATCGGCCTTTCCGCCATGTCATAATTACCTGACTGGTGCTTTTGTGGGTAAAGATTAGAGTCAGATACAAGCAGAGAGACTTGTTTAATGTTTAGTGAAGTATAGGTGAGTGGCCATTTCACTACAAACCAGTATAATGTTAGCAATAGTACTACTAGTACTACTACTGCTACTACTACTGCTACTACTACTACTACTGCTATTACTACTACTACTACTACTACTACTACTAATAATAATAATAATAATAATAGTAAATAATAATAATAATAATAATAATAATAATAATAATAATAATAATAATAATAATAATATGCATTGTATGAAGTTGTTTTAAATCTCATGGTATCCAGACGAATTTCAGTCAACAAACATAATTTACTATTTTGGTCGCCTGCCATTATCTGGTGTGGAGCATACATTAAAAAAATCATCATGTTCAGATATCAAAACAAGCAACCTGTCCTACCAATTCATGCTTTATAGCCTACTAACTGCAAGTACATTACATATACATTACTAGCGGTGTCATGTCTGAAAAAATTCTTTAAAAAATATAAATAACAAAAATAGTTGAAATACCTCCACTGTAAGGCATGTTGTATTTGATAGCATCTATAGCGCTCATGTGCCTCTTCGGTAAACATTTGACCTTGTTGGGCTGTAGCTTCGCTGTCTCATCATATATGCAAGGTGAAGCATCGTGAAGCTTGAATGAGCTCCGAAATGCATCTCTCCTGAATCTGCAGGACAGCAACACAGTGGTAACTATCAGCCTTATCCTGCGATGAAGGTCAAATGATGAAAAATTATTATCCAAACAAAACCTGCAACTTTTATCTGAGAGAGAGAGTAAGGGTTCTGAGATACGTTATGCACATACTGAGCTTCTCTATGGATTTCATTCATCTGCAACTGCCATTATAACCAAAAGCACTATGAACAAATACTTGATGTTGATGTGATATTATACCTCTATAGCATCTGTGCCAAACATATCTAAATAATTTGTGTGTCTATGTTTGTTCTTTAAAAACCCCCACAGGGACAGTATTACAAAGTGGGTCCAACCGCCTGGCACCGAAGAATGGCTGAATCATTGGACCATATCTACAGGCCAGACACGTGGCAGACTGACACACACACATGCACACACGCACACACGCACACACACACATCCACACACGCACTATTTATCTTGATATTACTTTGTATTTTAGTTGTGTTTGTCCAAATTGATGTCCATTAACAACAATTGCTGTAATTAAATAAATTGTTATATGCTTACGAAGGACATAATTAGTAATGATAACAGTGTGCAATTATAGCAATATATTAATTCCGCATTTTAATTTGTTAAATGATTTGCTTCATTGTTCATGTTAAGCATTTCAATTACACTTACAAATGATTTTAATTTATTTATTTTGTACACATATTAATATATTTTCTAAAAGTAGGAACCAAGACAAAAGTTTTAAGTGGAAACTAATGTCTGTCAAAAGTCAATAAGCCTTTCAGAATAGCATTCACGTTTCGTGTACTAATAAAAACAATGTTCAATTCATTTATTTATCTACAAAAAAAACAGAAGCAATGTAAATGAACCGGTGCATATTAAAACAATTAACACACATCCATGCGCTGAATGTGTTTCGAGGGAGTTTATGGTCGTTATTTTAATTATATATGTACATTTTATAAGCCATACAAGGCAGAAATCCAAAATCCTAATACAAAACTATTAACATGGCCAGTGTAGATGTGAAGAGTATTAAAACCAACTCACAGCAAACTAAGATGTACAGAAAGACATGGAGGGTAAGAGAGAGAGAGAGAGAGAGAGAGAGAGAACGGCAGAAAAAAAAGAGACTGGGAGACATTTATATGCGAGAGAAAGACAGCAATGGTTATCACTGTTTGTGTCTGTGTGTGAGAGAGAGAGAGAGAGAGAGAGAGAGAGAGAGAGAGAGAGACAGAGACAGAGACAGAGACAAAAGAGAGAGACAGACAGGCAGACTGAGAGATAAGAGCAGAGAGAGGGAGACGGCAGACTTTAGGCTAAAGCTTCCTGCACTGTTTAATTACTGTAAGCTTCCCTTCCCACTTCCTCGTCTCTTAATAGCCTCTCCTCCTCCACACATGCACACACACCACACAACACCATTCAAAACACATAGCAACACAAATAAATGTCTCTCACCAACACACACACGGCTACCACACACCACACAAACACTCATACGAACCAATTAAGCCATGGATCATCTCAGACACACCACTAAACCTGGTTACACATTCTAGCACACACGCAACACAATTGTATGCACATAACATGTGCCCACAGTTTTATCACTCTCCCCCTCCTTTTATCTCTCTCTCTCACCCTCTCTCTCTCTCACACACACACACTCACACACTACATACAAATGCACATACACAAACACCACACACAGATACACATGCACACACACACACACACACACACACATATTTCCATTTTCCCGGGGATGCAGCCTTAAACTGCTTGAGACTGCAGGATTTTAGAGACATTTAAGGTGATAAGTAAATAGTCAGATGTTACGCAACATAGCTAGCTACCGACAGCACTTACCTGGGAGCACAACTGTGTCTGCTACCAAACACGCACACACACACACACACACACACTCGGCGTCTCCTATTTTCAGTTCTAACCGTTCTCATTTATGTTTAATATATTCAGTTACAGACACACAACACACACACACACACACAAAAAAGAGACAGAGAGACAGAAGTAGAGACAGACAGAGACAGAGACAGAGACAGAGACAGAGACGGAGACGGAGAGACACAGACTCCTCAAACCTCCTCTTCCCTAGACATGATCCGCCTTCCTGAAGGTGTGGGGGTGGATCCTGAACTGTTGATTCATCAGAGCCGCCATCTCTTGCGCGACCAGACCACCGCTCACCGCTTCAGTTCAGCTTCACTGTCTGCCCGCACCGAGCCGGCGGAGCCACCATTCATCACCGAGCCGGGAGCCGTCTTTCCCCGTGCTTTCACGCCATCATCAAAACCCACGGGCGGAGAAACGATAGCAACGAGTTCCCCAATTTCAAACTCGTTAAGCACCGGTCTACAGTGTCCTAACACCATGTTGCACCGCCAGCCGCCGCGCTCTGACGCCGCATTCAGTTCAATTTTTACCAACGAACAAAAAACACAAAAAAAAAGAAGTGCATTGCCAAAGCATACAGAAAAACCAAACAAAAACAACTGGAATTCATCGTCCATCAAATCCCTTCTAAGAATCAATATATCATCTTACATTTATACATTTAATTATTGGATGATTTAAGAGGGACATCTTGGGGCAAGGGGGGGCCCATAGCGGGCCGTACCGCCGCCGTTGGACTAGTCTGCTCTTCGTATTCCCATGACCCTTGTGGGACGTGGCGGTGTGGCCCTACACACAGCACAGTGGGCATCCTGGACTCACTTTTATGTAAATAAGGACACACACAGCGTATAATACAGCAGGGCATTATGCGGTTTGCGGAAAAGGGATTATATCTTAGGCTCCCCTGACAATTCAAACCTATTGCTCAAAGGGCCCGTTCCGGTTACTCGTATCGACTGTAAAACGCACAAAAAGCAAATGTAGATTCATCGCACGACGCAGAATTAAGTTTCCGTTTTCCCTCTTTTTTTTTCAAAATGTCGCGATTTGTTGTAAGTGTGCGGTCCGTGCCGTAGAAAATCGGTGTCATGAATAAGTGTTTTGGAACTGTACATCCTTACATAACACGACAAACATAATGATTGCTTGTCTGTGTGTGTGTGTGTGTGTTTCCACTTTGTATAACCCCCGCTGCTCCTCTGCAGCGCCGCTGAGCATCTTCGCGCCGAGCCCATAGGTCTCTCCGGAGAGAGACGCCGCCTATTGTGTAACAGACGTGTCTCCGTCCGCCACCGCCAAACACAGTGTAGGCGGTTTACACCGGGGAATTAGTTCTGGTCCGCATAATATCAATATTTTTGCTGTGTTAAATCAAATGAATAAACAAATGAACGAGGATTTTGGATCCGGGGATAAAGAAAGGTTAGGAAACAATAGGAGACAAAGAAACGGGGCTCCATTCCAATTTGCGACTAAGTTATCGCGGAGATGATGACAGCTAAAAAGCTAATGTTTTAATAAAGAAATGCATGTCAGTCGACTGTTTGACGTACACACACACACACCACACACACACACACACAGCGTTTCAAATAGACGGGACAACAGCATGCGGGTGCTGCACAACGACACGCTGACTTTTTCCCGACAAACTCTGATCAAATCTAGTGGTCTGCCGCACGGTGACCTTTGAAAAATAACACTTTCTAAAAGAAAAAACAACCACTCTAGGACAAGGTTGCGCTCTATCAGGTTATAACCGGCACAGCCTCTTCTGGGCACAGCCATCATTTTACAGCCAGGTCTTTTATTGTTGCTCGCATTCCTCATATGATCTGTAATATTTAAAGAACTGTTTAACACTGTTTTGAAGTGATCTTTTTTTATTTTTGCATGTGTATATACAGTATATATATATATATATATATATATATATATATATATACACAAATAAAAAAAAAGATCGCTATATATATATAAATATATATATATATATATATATATATATATATACATACATACATGTAGAATGCTATACTTGGTTGGTGTCTTGTCTTATGAGGATGATAGCACATACATACGTATGTGCTATCGTATACATAGCCGTATACGTATACATATGTGTATGTACGAGGATGTACAAGCCATGTATGTATGTATGTGTGTGTGTGTGTGTGTGTGTGTGTGTGTGAACCGCCCATCACTTATGTGTGTGTTTTTACTGGTCCGCTCCCAGGAGGTTTATCCTAAGTGAGCATGATGGTATCGTCTGTATCAGATGTAAGCGTCTTAATGACTCCCTTCCCTCCTACCCCCCCCCCCCCCCCCCCCCCTCCGAACCACCGCTTCCGCTGCACAGCAACGCACACACACACACACACACACACACACACACCACACTGCAATCTATTGTCCAGCTTCCTGCTGCGCTGCGCTGCACTGTGAAACCGCTTCAAATGTGATCTAGTCGTTATTAACGGGAAGGAGAGGGGTTGGTGGGTGGGAGTGGGGTAGGGGGGTGAGGGGTAGGGGGATGAGGGGTGAGGGGTGGGGGAGTGAGGGGGGGGGGGGGGTGTAGAGAGGGGTATTCTCAATGAACATGAAAAACAAAAATAGCCCTAAAAAACAGCTGTTGAATTGATCCTTCAGTACGGGGGGCCCATCTAGTTTAGGCTGAGATCGCCAGCACACACACACACACGCGCACACACACCACACACACACGCACACACACACACACACACACACACACACACACACACACACGCACGCACACACACACACACACACACACACACACACACACAGTCCGTGGACAGTGCATGGGTTCACTCAGCGAAGCACAAAAGAAATCCAGCTTTTATTCAACGTTGTTCGGTTACAACGGCTTAATGAGGAGCGGAGTTCACAGCACACAGTCTAAAATGTAAATGTCATTTGCGCGTGCGTGTGCGCGTGCGTGGGGCATGCGCATGCGCGCGCGGGCGTCCTCTGAATGGCCCGTCTTGTATGGATGACACGTGTGATATGAGATCCACAGCCATGATCGAAGCGAGGGGGGGCTCCAAACATCTGCGATCGGCTCACGGCTCGGCTCTCAAACGGTGCCTGAGACAAAAGCAAATCTAAAGCTTTCTCCGACACCAGCTGGCTGACATGTATGGGAGGGCCGTTTAGGACGCACATCATGGAAGCACTTGCGGCTTGCTCCAAAACACACACACACACACACACACACACACAACACACGAGACTAGCATGTGCGCAGACATATTAACTCGCAACGCGTCCTACTGGTGCACACAAATGATACAAAACTCTTAGGGTGGGGGGGGGTAAAGGGGGGGGGGCATTAAACAAGGTGACACAGGGGGGGGGGGAGAGCAGGGCCAGAAGTGGAGAGCGCTGGAGACACTCTCGCTCGGCGTCTAAGATGCGTGAGACGGGGAGAAGCGGCCCTCAGAAGCGCTTCTGGGGCCGGCAGCGGGAGGCTGACAGACAGACGGACCTCCAGATCCTCCATCAGCCGTCACACGCTTAAAAGACCCAATTGCCTGTATCCATCCTCATATTATTGCATAACACGGGAGAGGCTAGGGAGAGAGCTGGTGGGGGGCGGGGGGGGGGTTGGGGGGGGGGGGGGGGGTGGGGGGTGGGGGGTCGGGTTGGGCCTGCCGCTGCAGTGATTAGCCCATTACCCTAATGTGTCCGAAATCATCTGGTTGGAGGAGATGGCTCACTTGAACTGCATGCCCCCCAGCTCTTTCCACTTTACCAGCTCTCCTTCAGCCATTAAAACACAACACAACAAGAGAACAACCCCCCCCCCCCCCCCCGCGCGCGTGCCACTACCTCCCCTTGACTGCAGGCAACACAGGGCTGGGAAAAAAACATAAAGCTAAATAGATAAGGCTCCTTCTAGCGTGCAAAGACACGGCGAAAGAGATTGAATGATCCTACGCCGTGGACACTGTGGAGAAATTGTATTCAGCGGACTCGGTGAATTCACACTGCGGTGCAATGTCGGCGGACATTATGAGTCAGTCGCAGTGCAGGTCCACCCTTTAGCCCAATGATCAGTTTGGAAACGCGTCGATTCTCTTCAGCGCTTGTGGCAGCGCGTCGCGGTCGCACATTGATACGAGGAGTGCATACTGCGTCGGGACTGCGGGCAGTGGCGGGTTCTAGGGGGGGGGGGCAGTGGGGGGCCAGTGCCCCCGTAACTCTGAGTCCGGACCCCCCTGTGGCCCCCCCCCCCGAACGAGGAGTCTGCATCAATAATAAAATGACGGTGTGCCCCTCTAACACAAAAGCCGGCCCCAACCTGCCCCCCCCCCCATTAAAGCTGGTCTAGAACCGCCACTGACTGCGGGAGGAAGGGAAAGTGTCAAAAATGTCCTCGCAGTTAGTGTGCGTCACATGAGCAAATTATCTTTCGAAACGGTAAAATATTTGTCGAAGATTATGAGGGTTACATTTAATGAGGTTGGGAAGCTAAATTAAAGTGCCGTTAACAGTGTTTTTTAAATGTTTTCATGTTTTTAATTAGGGACGAAATTAGTCCCGTATTACACCCTGCTTGGAATTTGTAATAAGAGATCTACTCGAATTTATTTTCAGAATCTGAACCTGAAAATTCAGATTCCAGTTACTTACAAGCTATATTTCCACCCTGAAATCCTCCTTTATTTCTTTGTTTTGTGTATGTCTCGGCTGTTTGACCATGGTATCTCTGTTTAAATGCCTAGGTATAGTCTTGCCTGTATTTATATTCAATGCCGTTTCATTCATTCACGTCTTGCAATGCACATTTACATTTAAAGCTGTAAAGAATATAAAGTCAGCACCGTCTTGCGCACCGTCATCTCTTGTCTTTGTATGATTTCGACATCGCTGCCCCTTTGTTTGTCACAGTTTGAAATGTTTGAGTTTGAACGTATTCAAACTTCAATCTGCCTCCGTGTTTGCATTTGAGTCTGAACTCTGATCCGTTACAAAGTTAATACAAATATTGTAAAAAAAAAAAAATGCTATGTTGTCTTTCTTGGCCTATTTTCAAGTAGGCTAATCTAAAAGAGACGAGAGAGAGAGAGAGACTAACAGCATCTGACCTACAGCTCTCTGAGTGTGTTTGTCCATCAATGACAGCAGCCAGCCAGCAGTGTTCATAACTCAATCAGTGCTGCTCAGCAAGTGACACTTAGCCTTTGTCGCTGTAATTCATGGGTGACATTTTGCATCCTTTAATGCCGTTAAATGTGTTGTTGTTGCTGTGGCTTTTTATTTTATTCATCGTTATTATATATGAAAGGTACCGGCGGTCACCGCGGTCGGGAGACCGAGCGCCGCATAGCCGGCCAAGTTCCCCTCATGCGTTAAACTTTTATCACGGACACGACAAGTATCGCAAACTGAAATACAAGCGCTGCCGTTAAACTCATTAAGAAGGACATTATGGAGAAGCACGCATTTCCTCTCGCATTTTAATGCTCGCATTTCCTCCCTCCGCCCTCTCTCCTATTTCTCTCTCTCTCTCTCTCTCGCTCTCTCTCTCCTATTCCTCTCCACCGAGGTGTGTCCATCCGTCCGTCCGTCCATCCGCCCGCCTGTCTGTGCTGCGGCCCCTGGCTCGTAGCGAGATTGTTCTGCTAACCAAGGCCCTGCCGTCCAGCCAGCACTCCTCCTCATTACAGGGCCGGGCCTCTTCTTCCTGAAAATGCACTTTTAAAGCACCTTAATTGCATTGGGGAGATAACCCTTCGGGCGCGAGACAGGAAGTCTTGGCCATATAAAGCTTTAAGGGTCTGGACAGGGAGGAATCCTGTGTGTGTGTGTGTGTGTGTGTGTGTGTCTGTGTGTGCATGTGCTTGCGTGCGTGTGCGCGTGTGTGTATGTGTGTGTGTGTGTTGTGTGTCTGTGCATGTGTGTGTGTTAAGGTGGTGGGGGGGTGAAGGGTGAAGGCTCTTTGCGTCAAATCAATGGCCCATCCAGAGGCTAATGCAAGTCTGGGCAACTCCTCAGGAAGCATTAGGACTATTAGTGCGGGCCTGGCAGGAATACACACTGCGCACGTGCACACGCACGCATATCGCACGCGCAAGTGCGCACTTGCACACACATACCAGACAGAAAGAAAAAACACAAACACACACACACCAACACACACACTCACAAAACACACACACACACACACACACACACACGTGGTCGATACACAATGAGGGACCAACACATACTCTCTCTCTCTCACACACACACACCAATGTAGTTAAATATCTAAACATCTAAAATAAAGTTGTCCATGAGTGTATAGAATTGTTTATAGCATATTGCATGTGAAACAGCAATTTTATCATTGACTTTATAATTAAAGGGTTATAAATTGGTTTTAAACATTTTGTAAGATAATCCATTCAGTTATTATGCAGTCCACCCATGGGTAATACATAGATCACTTTATTAAAATAGATAAGGTACTAGCTTAGAAAGCCCTAATCAACGAAGGTATAGATAAACTTTGATCATTTTAGTTCATTAATAATATGCTAATTCATGCAAAAATGTGACTATTTGCCTCGGACTTTCCCCCAGAAATAAGCTCTCTTAAAAAGCTACACAAATGTTCATTTGCAGTTGTAGATATAGTTTTAATAAATGTATTGTGTTGTCCCTTATTTACTCACAACACTATTCAAAATCAAAGGAGTTAGAATCAGG
>JAOPHQ010004702.1:0-15000 GCA_030340625.1 Merluccius polli | reverse complement strand
ATGAGACAAACTAGCTGTTGTTCCCCGTGGATCAGATGTTTCCTTGACACCCACTGCATAGTCAATACGTCTCCAGACAGACGTGCTGGGGAGTGTGTAGTATGGTCCTAAACAGTTGGCTAGAGGAGGATGAAGGAGGGGGAGGAAGAGAGCTAAGGGGGGGGGGGGGGGCAGCAGCTCATGGTTAGGGCAGTTGCTGATGATGATGATGATGATGATGATGGGGACAATATTTTTATATAGCCTATACTGTACTCTTGGTGTGGTTCTATTGTGTGGATTTTTAGTACTTATTATATGTGATATAGTTTAATAGTGCATATAATACATTGTAGAGTTTACGGTACAAACAATAACTCTGCAGGGGAGGGGAAACCCATAAGACAACACAAAAACAAACAGGAAGTATTCAATTACATTTGGTGATTATAGTTAATTGTTTATCATTGACCAACCCGATCCAAGGAGCGCTAACACATCATATATATATATATATATATATATATATATATATATATATATATATATATATATATATATATACACACACACATATTATACATACATATTATTGAATATATTTACATTGATTTATTGATATTAAGCTAACCATAGCCCAATATACAGGGCTCAAGAGTGTCTTTCAAATGATTAGTTTGGCTATTTATTGAAACATATGAATACTTATATATTCATATATGTTATAAATGAGAACTACATATTATATTCAATAGTCCAGGAAAAACCTGAGGGGATGGAGTTAAGTTCGAACTCTCCCCCAATACCTGGAATGACAATACCGGTATGTCCAGTATATTATTTTATTTTAGAGAAGCTATTTTTTTTTTTTTACATTGTCTGGATATTTGCAATTGGATGTGGATTGATATTACAGTCATCGTCGTGTGGTTTCTTTCTATGACATGATATAGCCTTGAATGTATGAAGATCTCAATAAAAATGGTCAGAGATTATAATAATTCCCTCGTAAATGTCTGATCTTAACACAGAGGACAACAACTTCGCCACTTGGAAAGACGATTTATGACACTTGATTCAGGACACTTCAATGCGTGGTATACTTGCTATATTTCTTACTTTTTACGTGTGCTTCAAGGGGCTGGCTGGCGACTAAGATAATGTCGATAGTGCTGTCCAAGGTCACGATCAACAGGATACCACTTCAGTGCATTCTCAACATTCAGATGTTCACATCAAATACATTTCCAGGACTGCATAGAGACAACCAAGGCAAAACATTGTATGGAAGCGTTTTTCTTTTGTTCAAGATTTACCTTTTTAATCTCTTCAAAAAAAAAAAAAAAAAGGTTATCCATTGATTTCCATTCTTGTCTTTCTTGAAAAATTCATTACATTTTGTTTAACCATCTCTGCCTCATAAATGAAAAAGGGAAAGCAGGGTACCTCCTCTGCACATAATTGATATTCATTCAGTACGAGACGGAACAAAAACAAGTACGAAATCCTTGTGCACCTAAACTTCTCTTCAACTTTACAAAACTGTGACGAAATGAGTCTTACAATAAAGACAAGGACCGTCTCAATTCGAGTACCTCCATACTTGCTATTTTGAGTGCATAAGTGCGTTCACGCTGACAGGTATGGCGAACCGCAGTGCGCTATGGGCACCCGGACGGTGAACTCATAACGGTCAAAAAGTGGAGTGTGGACCGTTTGCATCTTGGCTACGTAGCAGAAAGGGACGGGTCCACCAACATTAGTGAAAAAGGCGGTCGAATTAAAAGAAAGTTAATTTTGTATTGATTTTTAATTAAGTCGAGTGAGCAAACAAGCCGGCATGATATTTTGGCAGTCAAACGTCAATGGCGATAATGTTGTGGCCGGTTGCAAATTTACCATCAAGAAGAAGAAGAAGAAAATAAAAGAATAAATAATGTGTACAATTAAACAACATCAAGGAGAAGGAAGGAACATCCGTTTTCTATCAACCTTGTTTAACTGAACATTTCGTTTCTTGGGACGACGGACGTGAACGGTGATGGTTTCCGAGCCTACAGTGTCCCCCGTAAAGTTTTTTGTTTCTCTAAAAAGAGCCTAAGAACACAGTGTCGTTTCTGACGTGCTTCCCCAGAAGAAGAAGAAGAAGAAGAAGAAGAAGAAGAAGAAGAAGAAGAAGAAGAAGAAGAAGAAGAAGAAGCAGCAATCGTCATTTTCGGTGTGCACATGTGCACAGCTGCCGTGTTGGACGACAGTACCCTGTAGAAAACGCAACTACGCGAGTAAGTGCACCGAGGGGCTTGACGCCATGCTGGCCCCTGCGCACCGTAGCACCTCTTGCACAGCCAAGCCAGACAGGCAGCGATGGGGGCATCGTTCATGTCTTCATACCGTCGTTAATATCCCCTTTTTTATGGCAAGCTCTGTATTCCCCGGTGTCACATATCATCCGGAGCAGTAACAGGAAGTGGCTCGCAGCGTCGCCGTGGGTTTGCTGTGTCACCACGGCTTTGTGACGCACAGGCGCAACAGCGAGTGCGTGCTGTGATCTCATCCAGGTTCTTAGGTTAGGATGATACCTCCTCTCATAACGTCTGGGACTACATCTCCCAGGAGGCACGTGTCTCCCCTCTTTCTTCCCGCCGGCGCTGGGATGAACCCGAACGCGTTCTCCAGGACGACCTCAGCGTAACGCCGGCTAATGACCGCGTCATTAGCCAGCAAAAATAAAAACAAAATAAAAAGTGATATTTTCATATTTTACAAACCACGGATAAATGGCAACCATTTCTCTGGCTGCCAGCCCTGAATACCTGTATCCTTCAACGCGGAATAGAGAGAGACAGACATAGAGAGAGAGAGAGAGAGAGAGAGAGAGAGAGAGAGAGAGAGAGAGAGAGAGAGAGAGAGAGAGAGACATAGAGAGAGAGAGAGAGAGAGAGAGAGAGAGAGAGAGACATAGAGAGACATAGAGAGAGAGAGAGAGAGACATAGAGAGACATAGAGAGAGAGAGAGAGAGAGAGAGAGAGAGAGAGACATAGAGAGAGAGAGAGAGAGACATAGAGAGAGAGAGAGAGAGAGAGAGAGAGACATAGAGAGAGAGAGAGAGAGAGAGAGAGAGAGAGAGACATAGAGAGAGAGAGAGAGAGAGAGAGAGAGAGAGAGACATAGAGAGAGACATAGAGAGAGACATAGAGAGAGAGAGAGAGAGAGACATAGAGAGAGAGAGAGAGACATAGAGAGAGAGAGAGAGAGACATAGAGAGAGAGAGAGAGACATAGAGAGAGAGAGAGAGACAGAGAGAGAGAGAGAGAGACATAGAGAGAGACATAGAGAGAGAGAGAGAGAGAGAGAGAGAGAGAGAGAGAGAGAGAGAGAGAGAGAGAGTAAATGTGTCAAATGACCGTGTACTCCCTCCCGATCGTCCCCCACTTCACCCAGCCTCATTGCTCCTGACCCGTCCTGACCCGCGGGCTGCGTGACGGCCATTTTGAGCAGCAACGCGGCGCGGCAAACAAAGCGGGCGAATATTCAATCCGTCGAGTCGACGTTTAAAATATGCGCGCCGTCCCGGTCGCCTCCCCTCTCAAGGATCCTTTAGTTAAATATATACTTACCTCGCCAGGTACTCGCCGTGACTCTCAAGTGATGTGTTTGCCTCCGGGGTTGTTAATGCGTCTGAGAACTGAGGCGTTATCGCTCATGTGAAGCTAGACCTCTCGGAGAGGCAAGGCAACGCCGCCGTCTAAATGGTAATGCGGTACATGTGGATAGTGTGTGTGTGTGTGTGTGTGTGTACATATGTACGTATGTGTGGGTATGGGTCTGTGTGTCACATCCACACACACACACACAGCTATACGTGTGTATGTGTGTGTGTGTGTGTGTGTGTCATCTTCTCTATGATTAGTAAGTGTTTTCAGGCTGCGAGTGGTCATCGGTAACTGGTTTGGTATGATATTAGAGAGGAAAGGGGAAGAAAATACTGTCTTGGGCCTGAGATATGATAGAGAGCGAGAGAGAGAGAGAGAAACAGAGCGAGAAAGGAGATGAGAGAGGGAGGGAGATAAGCGACTTGGAGGGTGGGAAAGATAACAGGCGATAGGGAAAGCAGGAGGGAGGGCCAACGTGAGCGAGCGAGGAGCCAGACACAGGAAGACAGGGAGAAGAGAGAGAGAGAGAGAGAGAGAGAGAGAGAGAGAGAGAGAGAGAGAGAGAGAGAGAGAGAGAGAGAGAGAGAGAGAGAGAGAGAGAGAGAGAGAGAGAGAGAGAGAGAGAGAGAGAGAGGGGTAGAATTTAATAAATTAGACCGGCGCCTTGCTGGTTTCCTAGCAACCGAGACGACGAGCCTGGACTGGCCTGGTGTGTGCTCCAGAGTAAAAGGTCTCTCTCTCCTCTAACTTCCTCTCCTTTTCTTTCACCTCTCCCTCGTCTAAACGTTAACATCACCACCGATTTCCTTTTGAATCGGTAGTGCGTCTCGCGGTATCCACCATACTCATTGTTAAAACATTAAAAACATGGACTCAGTTACTGTCCAAAGAGGAGCTGCGTTGTGTAGCATTCAAAGTTTCAATTGGAATACATTTCACAATTTAGCTTACATGCGAACATAGGCTGAGACTTGCTTAGCAAACGACATTACTTAGCCTCTCGTGAGCGGTGAGAATAAAGAAAATCCTTTAATAATTAGGAAAATCCTAATTATTAAAGGACACCTTGAGTCAAAATTGACAAAACTAAACAAAACCAACATTGAATGCATATATTGTGTCAATCGTACATCATTAAAACCACAATAAATGCCGGAAGAAATAAAGTGCACGACACAACATGAGTGATATGTTGTGTGTAGTTTATATCATTTATAGTTTATATACTAATAAATGCATGTGTATTAAGAATGTAGGCCTAAAATGGAATAGAAATAGTGGAATTTGAATGTACTTTTTATGCAAGCAGTGTTTATAAAAGGAATGACATTTCCGACAGCACAATTGCACTTTTACATTAGTCACATAACGCAGACTAAAGGCAATGTAATTCTGCTTTCCAGTAGGCCTAAAAGGAAGCAATAGATTAGCTGTTTCTCCGGACGGAAAATCAGTTACAGAGGGACATTTCAATTGGACCGGAGCCGACGTGGCCACTTGGGTTCATTTGAGGTGTGTGTGAGCCGTTGCGGCGCTGGTTTGTGTGGCATAAAGGCAAATGAGATCATTAAGAGGCATGCACGCATGTTGCGTGTCACCACTGCAGGCCTAGCACATTTCAAACCTGCACAGTGACGCACAGGAAGAGATAGGACTGGTTCATTCCCTATGGCCAATGATAATCCTGCCAAGCATAATGGGAGATGTAAGCTGTTTTAGCAGTCTAATATTTAACAGTTAGCAGTCTAATAACATTAACCAGCAGCCAATGACTAATACCCTATTCAATAGTATGTTTTTTTAATTCACAAATATTTCTTCATATGGTGTACGACCTTACCGAATTTAAAGTGACTTATGTGTAAGTCTAGGGTGGGCAATCATTTTTGGAAGAATGGGTTTTCAGTATCAGGTGTGTTGTTTTTGTAGTGTTGCCATTTCACACTATTTTACACCATTTCAGACACACTTTCTATGGTATAACATTTTTTGCCTACCATCTTTTACGCAAAGAGCATACAACTAAATGGGATGACAGTTAAACTGCCATAGGTGGAAGCCCCACCAGGGCATAGGGCACACACAGTCTACACCGGCGTTTCCTAAACTATGGGCTGGGACCCAAAATGGGTCACGACACAGTTGGAGGTGACCGAGAAAATATCTGAGCACACGGGAAATTGATGATCCCCTGGTTAATTCGGGTGCGCTCAGAGTTTTCCAAGGGGTTGAGACAATCTCAGCGCGGCCGTGGGACCTACGGCCGCGCTGAGATTGTCTTTTGGGTCCTGTGATGAATAAAGGTTTTAGAAATCCTGCTCTAAACACTCCACGTTAAGTACGGCTATTGCTACAGCGAGACCGCCTGGGTTAGACTAGGGCTGTAATGTAAGATGTCATTCCCACATCACGGCCCTGTACAAATACTGCTGGGACATACGGTCTAAACTGCACGATAGGCAAGAAATGCTAATGGGAACGGGATTATCTCCCCTGATAAGGTCCTTTATTGACCTAGGGGGGGGGATCCGTTTTCTCAGCAGAGCCACTGTATGTTGAAGAGGGAGCTTCATTAAAACCGGCTCCATCATTCTGCAAGCAGCTGATTGGGACAAGAAGAATAGAATGGGGGGGGAGACAGGAACCTTGCTGGCTCCACATGAAATACGCTGGCATGAGCTTGCATATTTTAGCCCTCATCGATCATAAAGCACTGGAATAGAAACAGATAGGATATCCGCACAATCGATATCTCCTTATTAATCTTTTGCTAGATGTCCAGTCTGAATATGAGGGTAAAAAAAAGAAAACAAAAATGTATTAAATAAACACTAAGTGTCACCAGGGTGCAACGGGCAGGCCCCCCCCTGTTGCTGCTGTGTGCGCTGGTGCCACCGGTTCACTGTTGCACCATTTGTTCTCATCAAGGCTGCTGTACTGTGCAACTTAAACAAATCGCTTGCAGTCAGCAGGGAAAGATGTTAACTGATGAGGTTAATGGCACCATGACGGAAAGGGGAGAAATACGCAGGGAGAGGAAGACAGAGAGAGAGAGAGGAAGAGGGAGACAGAGAGAGAGAGAGAGAGAGCCAGAGAGAGAGAGAGAGAGAGAGAGAGAGAAAGAGAGACATACTGGAATAGAGGGAGACACTGGGGTGGAGAGATGGAGAAAGAGGGGAGAGAGAGAGATAATGTACATTTTTTTTATGAATTATCTATAAGGTCCGAATCAGATGCATCTCATCTACACTGGAGTACCCCCTAGTGGCTACCCAGAGTACAACCGATGCATTTTATTTTGTATTTCTTGCAAACCGCCACATAAATGGCAACAATTTTTCTGGCTGCCAGGCGGCTGGCAGCCAGAAAAATGATAAGAAGAGCTGGAAGGAAAATATTGACTTATCCGTCACTTTGGCTACATTAATGTGAAAAGTATAAGGGAGAGTGCAAACAAATCTAGGAGCTACTTTATTTCTAAGAGGAAAAATTATGCAAACCAAAAAAAAAAACATAACAATTATATAACATTTTATTTACAATGAATGATGAAAAGCTTTTCACACACAAAAAAAAAACCGTAATAGAGGCACTTTTTAGGCTTTAAATCTGAGCACTCTTAATTTAAACAATGAACATTATGAATGTGATAAGTAGGCCTACCAGTGTTTTACCGGTACTTTGTTTATCTAAAAAAATAGTAATAAAAAGTTAATTGCATATTAATAGGTTTGTAGCATTTTACAAGGTCAGCACACAAGTGAAAATTATAATACGTTTCACAATTAACCTGAGGGTACGCTAATACCTCTGTCAAATCATTGTTAGCCAACTGCTAACATTTAATTAACCGGGTACATTGCGCTCTTATTTTCTTCTCACCTCCAGCATTAACACTTCAACACTGTTGACTTCATATTCGAGCACAAAACACTTACAGATATAGTATGGAAACACGTTACCTTATTAAATACTTGTACAAATACCTCAGCTGTACCCTGTGTTAGTTTCTTTATAGTTAATTAATGGACCAGCACCTGTGAAATACGAAGGGCTCCAACTACCTCAACTATCTCTATCAGATACAATGACGCATCAATCAAATGACTGCCAATAGACTGTCAGAATGGCAGCCCTGTGGCAGCAGTACCAAAATAATCTCCAATGGTAGAGAATCAGCATACGTTGGTTGCCAGTATTGCAATAGTGCGACAGCAGAATTTCCACTTGCTCCACAAGGCTTGCTGTCAAAGCCACAGGCACCGGTAGGCTGCCGTAGGAAGCCAGATGCTGATAAGGGCTGTTTAAATGCCAACCGAGCTTGGCTTTACAAAAGGCACTTAAAAGATGACTTTTGCAAGCTCTGACCGATCTCTTCATTAGTCAAGAGTCTATATTTGATATATATTTAAAAAAAATACGCTTCTTAGGATATCACCACACAGAGTCAGACCCATTGGGCCCACAATGATCTTGTACCCTTGGTGTCCGTGCAGCAGTTCATTTTAGTGGATTGCTTATTTTATATATTTGTGTTCCAGTAAATCGATGGAAAGTCATCTCTCCATATAAAGCAGATTCATTCCATCAGTGGGAAGAACGTGCTGAGTGATGAATACTCAGCACTCATCATCACACAGGATTATGGTGACACTCCTTGACTGACCGTATTATGTCATATAATCACACAATAACCTCAGAAACCGCTAAACTAAACTCATTCTGGGAATGAGAACCACTCCCCCTCTCCCTCTCCCTCTCTCTCTCTCTCTCTCTCTCTCTCTCTCTCTCTCTCTCTCTCTCTATCGCTCTCTCACACTCACACACGTCGGTAACTGAACATCAGAAAAAATTACAAAAAAAAAACAAAACACTTTGGCCACAAGCGAAATTTAAAGGTCAGCATTATAACCATTGAACAAAACCACACGGCACATAGAAATCAGTGTGTAGGAAATGCTTAATGTGCATTACGCAAGCACATTGGCTTACTTAATGCACACTGTGCTTAATGTAGTAAGTAATATTATGCATTACACAGATGTGGCTGCCGTTAAAACAATAGTATATGTAACCCAATATTATAATGGCACTGTGTAGAATTGCACTGGGAATACAATTATAAGAAATGTCTGGAACACGCTGAAATGACAACTGGCTTAACACGATTACATAGATTGTAGTACGTGAAAATGAGAAATATATTATATATTATAATTATTTATATATTGAATTTCACTTGACATGTAGGCGTCGTAAAGAAATCGCCCCTACGCATCGAGAGTGAGGTTCTGATGCTTAGCCGTGCTGTGTCTCCCATCGTCGTCGTCATCATCATCGTCACAGTTTTTGAGCATGTATTAGATTTAACCCTGTCATTGGTCTCAGATTCAGACCATTAACCGCTAGACCTATCAGCGTCCAAACTTGGTATACATATCCCACACCTATATAACACCTGATATATGTCCCACGTGACGGATGTGTCCAAAGGCCAAACAAGCAATCCATGTAGAAAAAAAGGGTAGACCAACGTAGACAGACACACCACACTCGTCCACGCTTCCTCTTGAAGTAGGGAGGCGGCGAAAAAACCAATGCTGATGCAGATACTGCAACCATTATTGTGATGTGCGTGTGTGCGTGTGTGTGTGGTTTAGTCCACCTGATGGCACACCTCCAGAACTCTCTGGTTGAAGTCGTCAGGCTGGTCTGCGTACACATAGTGGCCCGCCCCGCGTATCGTCTGCAGGACACACCATCCCAAAAGAGTTTTACTGGCAGGAAAGCTTTCACGTGAAACGTGTTATTGGTGCAGTTGTGATGCAAAAATACAAAAAACTGCACAGGATATAAAACAGACATTAAGGCCTAAATTATGTATTATTCATTCCTAAAAAAAAAAAAAAAAATATATATATATATATATATATATATATATATATATATATATATATATATATATATATATATATATATATATATATACACACACTACTACTACTAATAATAATAATAATACACATATAAAATCCATATTAAGACACACAATAACAGCATAGCCAGACACAAGATAGTAGAAGAGTAGTAGAGCAATGTTTAGCCTTGGAGCCAAAGCTGGACTATTCTCACTGTATTTAATCGTTCAGACGTCCATTTTCTTTTATTCTATGGTGCCTTTATTTTTATATAAAGATGTCTATTTTCTTTTATTCTATGTTCACTTTATTTTGTTGTCGTTGTTGGGGGATTAATAAAGTATCCATCTGTCTGTCTGTCTGTCTATATTGCTCTAAACTTGCCATAGACCCCATGCACACCCCTCCCCCACCCGCCCATAGCCGTACCACCACCGCCACTTACTATGATCTCCACATGCGAGCCGCGCCTCATCTCCTTCACGGTTTTGGCCGAGTGGCCGTCGATGCTGGAGCGCGAGCCGTACACCACGGTGAGGGGCACGTCGGGCCGCAGGGAGCCCACCCGCTGCAGCATGGGCCTCCTGGCCCAGCTGTACGGGACCGTCATGTTCTTGAAGGCCGTCTCCCCGCTGTGACAGAACGGCACACGGATACATACAGTACGACGGTAATGAGTAGCGGCGCAACGCAAGTAACCCAGGCAGCGGAAAGGTTCTGGGTTCGATCCCCGATGTGCGGAGTCTACTTGTAGGCGTCCGCATGAGCGAGATTTCTAAATCTATCAATGACAACAAAATGAGGGCGTGGGGGATTAAAGACGCTGGAGGTAAGATTTAAGAGTGTAATTTGTTAGAAATGCCACAGCCATCCGTCAGCTATATTTATAGTTATTTTTTTAGAAAGCATTTCTGACTAATTAGGGCATCTTTTCCCTCATAGGTTCGGGGAGTCCATCTTGCCTGTTACTCACATGCACACACAGGCGGTATTGTTTTCTGCTCTCTCTTTGTATCCAGTACACATCCAACACAAGTGGATGTGTACTGGATACCAAAGAACACGCTCTGTCTTCCTATCAATTTCAGCTGCAATGTTTGACAAATATTTCATTTGTTGGAAGTGGTAGGTAAGGAAATGGTGGACACATAGTAAAACGGGCACTAGCGTGAGAAAGAAATGTAGTGCAAAAGAGGAAGCGGAGGGGAGAGAAGAAGACGAGACATACCTGGGTGTTTGGACGTTGAGGTGGTAGATGTAGTCCGAGACCGTGTTGTCTTCAAACATGGACACAAACTTCTTCTTGAAGTCTGGTCGCAGGGTCTGCACTAGAGTTGGACCTATGGCAGATAGAGAGGAGGGTTAGAAAGAGAGTATTGGAGGAGTTCTCCCGGGCTTGTTTGAGGGGTGAGGGTTACAGGGTATACATTACCTATTTAGCCTACTTTGATTAATCCCCACATGATTATCACATGGTCAATCATGTGTAGTTTCAATAATGTCAATAAGATATAACAGACATATTTTCTGTATTTTTAGTTTTTTTTGTAGTACAGATCAACATTTTTTAAATTGCTACTACGGTCCTGTACTTTCTGCTGTGATACCTCTATTTCCTGGATTAATAAAGTACCATCTTATTTTATTTTATCTTATATCACACCACATTTGAGTATACCACCTTTTACAATACCTTCACGTTTCTAAAAATACACCAGCCTACGATATCTCTTGGTCGACTTTACTTGTTATCCAATAAACACAAAAGATATTTGCCACAATGCCCAATCCCTGGTTACCTGTACATCTAAGTCACTGCACAGTGACCTATATACCAACTTAGCACCCTGGGCTACATTCTTGACCTGCTTCTGACTGGGGCGCGCCGCGGGGAGCCTGCCTACCTAGGGGCCCCACCATCCGTAGCCCCGCCAGGGGGTTGAAGGGGCTCAGCATGGCCCCCAGGGCCTTGATCCACACCGGGATGGGCCGGTCATGGTCCACCGTGGATGGACGCTCGGGGAAACCCCAGGGCTCCACCAGCACCATGTGCTTCACCCTGATGCCCATGGAGGGAGGGAGGGAGGGGGGGGGGGGGGGGGAGAGAGAGAGAGAGAGAGAGAGAGAGAGAGAGAGATTGGTGTTAAAGCGTTATCCAACACCAGACAACGTGTGTGAGTTTGCTGCCATCTAGATGTTGACATCCATCAACCATGCCACACTGTTAATAAATCATACATCACCCGATTTATTTAAACACATCAATGTTCATGAAAAAAATAAATAAATATATATATATATATATATATATATATATATATATATATATATATATAATTCTCAAACACTTGAACTAATTCCAAATATATTAATGTCAAGATAAATCCTTTCTGTTGGTCTCCATTTTGTCATTTCAGCGTGTTTGGCTATGCCCCTCGTGAACCATCTTCCTGTGTACACATCACTGTGTCCAACACTGTGCCCTTGAACTCCGAGCTAAGTACTCACCAACCTACTTGTAATCTGTACCGCAAAACAAGAGGCAAGAAGAAGATGCATGAACCATCATGCCCTGCACTAGGGTGGTGGGGGGAGGGGGGGGGGGGTTTGTTCACAAGCTGTTCCACTTAAATAAGGAACAAATGTCCCCGATCCAGAGGCCCCGTATCTCATAACTCAGGAGACCTGGAAGAGATTTGGAACATGGAGATAACAGTAAGGAGGGGTTGTCTCACTGTTACTGATGAAGGAGAGAGATAACGTATTGAGGACATTTTACGTCCCCCCCCCCCCCCCCCCCCCCCCCCCCCCGCGCCCACAGTACCTACACCTGCAAGCATACACACACACACACACACAGACACACACACACACATTTTTCACCCCCTACTGAATAGAAAGAGAGAAAGAGGGGAGAGGGGGGGGGGGAGGGGGGGGGGGGGCAGAATGTGAAAGTGAAGAGGACACTGCTGCTGACACCAGAGGTTGCTGGCTACCAACAGGCAACACATGTAGGGTGTATGCAAGTACATGCTTCTCTAAACAAGTGCACATATTTAGTGCTGTGCAGACTCTTTAGTAAGAAAGTGGATGTTTTTTTTTGTAAAGCAGATAATAAAAGGAAATTGTGGCGCATCATACTGGCAACAGACTTGATTGCCTGTGACCAGGGGAGACGGCTGCCTGTGATTAGGTTCGTAGTGCCTGACTCGTTGTGTAGCTACCAATCAACAACTCCTGGAGTTCTTGATTCACATCAATAATGCAAAACACCAATAATCGCACACGATAAAATACATGAATTAGTTCTGTTTGGAGATTGTGTTCATTTGTGATTAAAGATACTTAATGTGTAGTACCCATAGAAAGAGGTAGTACCCTCCACCCACTCTAAAAAAAAACACATTGTGTAATGTTGCTGACTTGAATGTGTCCACACCAACTGTCAATGTTTTGTTGTCCACCGGGATGGCTCCAGTGTTTCTCAACCTTGGGGTCGTCTGAAATGCATAATGGGGTCACAGGGGATTGCTGGCTATAGATATTTGACGGCCCATTTTGTCATTTAGAAATGTTGAAGGGTAAAAGGTCCCTTACACCCGAACAGACTGCCTAATGATTTGCAGCCACAAGCAAATGACTATCAACTACTTTACTGGGACATTGATATAAGGGGCAGATGCTGATCGGGGTAAAACGATGTGTGGGGAAGCAGATGCACAACAATAAGAAATAACTTTCTGACCTAAAACAACGGGGACATGGGTCAAAAAAGGCTGGGAACACTGACTGACTTTCTGAATGCCATTGGGTGTGTGACACAAGACATTACTTGTTTTTCCTTTCTTTACCCAGGGTAGGTTTGCTGAGCATGGATACTCTTTTTGAGCAACGCCCTGCTTCACACTCACACAGTTCAACAACATTCACACCTGGGAACTGCCCAATACATAACTTAGGGTTAGGTACAGTCTTCTACTGTTGGCCACTGAGCAACACCACTGGAGCAGTTGGGGGTTAGGTGCCACCCGCCCAGATTTTTCCTGACGGTCTGGGGATCGAACTGGCGTCCTTCCCGGTCACAAACTGGCTTCTCTAACCATTAGGCCACCACTGACCCCAAACCTCACGAGCTAAGATCACTCCGCCAAGGAGAGAGGAGCGTCGAGCTTCAACAACAAACAAAAACGTACAGGAGTATACACTTCTTGGTCAGTACCTGTGCGGGTGTTTGAGGGCGTACGAAGTCGCCAGGTATCCCCCGAGGTTGTGCCCCAGCAGAATCATGGACTCCAGGCCCAGCTGGGCTCTCCACTGCTCTATGGCCTCCACAAACTGCTCCTCGGCCTCCTCCGCGTCCACGGGGAAGCAGGGCCTGCTGCTCTGGCCGAAGCCCAGCAGGTCCAGGGCGTAGACGGGGCGTCCCTGGGAGAGGGCGTCCAGGTTGTGGGCCCAGAGCCCCACGCCGCCGCCGAAGCCGTGCAGCAGCACCACGGGCGTCTTGTGTCGTCCGACGCCGCCACCGCTACCGTCCAGGGCTAGCGTCCACACCTGGTTGCCGTTGGCAATGGCCACAAACTGTTTGGACAACTTGCTTTGTACACCTGGTAAGTAAAAAAGAAAAGAAAAACGGGGGGGGGGGGGGGGGGGGGGGGGTGATAGCACTATTGATAAAGATGATCATTATTATAAAGATCACATTTAAATATTAAATCTGATGCGATACTGTTGACAGCATATCTCAATTTGAATAGCACCTGTAATTTATATTTTTGCAAACGATTCACTGTTCAAACAAGACATTAGGGAAGTGTCTCTTCGATAGTTTTGATGATCAAGCAGGTAAAATTATGTTTTTTATTCCACTCAGCTAGCCATTAAATCCAAGACAGGTATTTAATTGTTAACCTTCTACACGTATTGTCTTGCCATAACCAAGTGAAAGGCCAGGCTAGGTTAACCAGGCTAACCCTTACAGCGCAGCATCCTGTCCTCTGCAGCCCTCAGCTGGTTCTGAGACGTTGGGCACCATGCTGGTAGCCAGTTGGGAATCCACAGCGACCTGCAGAAACACACAAACTATAATTATAATCATCACAAACTTCTGGGCAAAATCCTGAGAACCCGACAGAACACAACTGGTGCCACTTTTTAAAAAGCAAATAACATACAGAAGATACAGTGACGTTGTGATTATGAATGCACTAAAGATGCAATGTTGTAACTGCATCTTTGGTGCTAATAACAATATTATTATTACTATGTAATATTATGTATATTACTATAATATACTACTACTACTACTACTACTAATAATAATAATAATAATAATAACATGTTGTTGTTCTTCTTGTTTTTATTCTTCTTAGTAGTAGTAATAGTAGTACATACCTTACATAAGCTGGATAGTGTACATGAACATAGCACAAACAAGCAAGTACAAGAGCAA